>VZRQ01009365.1:760028-812394 GCA_013397975.1 Machaerirhynchus nigripectus | reverse complement strand
AAAAAAAAAAAAAAAAAAAAAAAAAAAAAAAGCCAGAGGACCATTTTCCTTTATGACAAACATAAACCAAACTAAGACTTCTGTTGTTGATTTGCCTTTTTCTAATAACTGAACTAAGTTTTTGGATCGTCGTGTAGCACACTGTATTTTAAATCACGAGAGATCCTGAGCACACAGCTACAAATCAAGAGAAATTGTGTGTGGTCAGCACTTATCATTCCACCCAAGTATTACTACATTGGCTAAAGACCTTCTTTGCAGTATAAACTGTACATACTTAGTGCCACCAGAACCTCTCCTCTCTCTGAAAAGGCCCTGGAGGTTACAGCCAAAGTAACTCTTTATTTGTAATGCAAAGAACCTCAAAAGTCTTTGCAAGGGAGTTAGAGCAACAAAGTCAGCTTTAAAAATAAATAAGTCAACTGTACAAAAGACAGCTACTTCATTGTTTTCTGTACTGTGCACATGGTCTATTTTCAGACTTCCATGGTTTTCTAGGAGCTTTAGAGTTTGTGAATATGACTGTAGTCTAATCTAACAGTGTTTACCGTGATGGAACTAGAACTGGAGCCCAGTCCCACACCTATGGAAGTCTTCTTGGTACTTGCCAGAAATTTTGAATCAGAAGTGAAACAGAGATTATCTTCCAGCTAAAAGTCATAGTATCAATTCCAAACATGACGTAACTGAAACCAAGCAAACTTTTTTTTAGTGAAGTGTGTCAGATACATATAATGAACACATATCATTTGCATTTTTTGTAAATCCAGGAAATAATATTAAAAATGAAGGTCAAAAGTAAAAAAAAAAACAAAAAAAAAACAAACCTATAGTGGAAAAATATATAATGAAGGTAACAGATTTGAGGTAGGCAAGGCAAATATGCCAGAAGGAATTACAGAATTACTATCTTGGTTATATGATGTTTTGATAATATCATTGAAATTAGTATCACTATAATCTGTTTCAGTGACCAGTGCTTACATTAGGCAGAAAAACAAGATCATCCAGTGAAGCAACTGAAGTGGAAGAATTACTATATTTACCTACTAATGCTCTCAACTTTAATCTATGTCTCTACCACACTGTCCGTCAACCATGTCCCCATTTGTGTTCTAATTTAGGCAAAAATAGCTTATTTCCAGCAAAGACCATTTGTGGGATTGAACACAAGACTCAAACCATTAGATGACAGAACTAAAAGTTGTGTTTATATGATATTATAAAGTTTGGATTTGTTCCTTTTTAGTATTTCTAAATACATTTTAATTTAAAATATTGATATACTTAAGTGTTTTGATACTTCCCTGAAAGCCACCAGAAAATGTTAGATTTAGATATGATTAACTTGAAGTCTAGATTAATTTATGGTTATTCCCTTCCTAACCAACTGTCTAGTTCCAAACTAATCAGGACCAGATCTTTAAAGTCCTGTGACACATGTTCACCTCTAGTTGAAAATTTTTGCAGCATGTACCTTTTATACTTTGAATATCGTCTAATAAGACAAGGAATTTTGTATAATATGGGATTATATAATATTTTGGAGCAACAAGTATGTCTTCTGCTCCTATGAATCAGGAATATTATGCCAGTATTTTTCCATTTGCAGCTGTCTCCAGACACTTTGCCTTTTGATTTCTATTTTCTTTCTAATTCCTATGCACTGCTTTCACACAGCCCAGTCTTCAAACTTTTGTTTTCAAAGGGAACTCTGCTCTTTTATAAAAGCATAATTTCAGAGTTTTTTTGGTGGATTTGTTCCAAAGTTTTAGTAAGATATGCAAGATCACGGTCTGGGCCTGATGCCTGTTTCAAGAGGTCAGAGTGCTGTGCAGTTAGATAAAATTCTGGACTAGGAACTGAGCAGAGAATATGATACAGCAGCCAAAAGTCAGGGATATTTCCTTTTTCAGAAGTTTTATCAATGACATCCTCTTTATTTATGTGCTGATGTGGCACAACATGCTTTTGGGAGTGAGGATGAATCCTTATGTGACTTTTGCCATTGGTGAAGATTCTCAGGGAGAGGGAATAATCACTCTTTCCCCATTCTGCCTCTTGTAGTGGATGTATCAACATACATTAGCAACTGATTTGAGGATTAAATATGCTCAAAACTTGGACAGATGGATCGATATCTGCATTTCTTGGGCCAATTCTTCACTGTGGTTTAGCCGCAGGGTAGTAAACATAGATTTGCTACCACGTTGAGAAAATCCAGTTGGCATAAGATATTTTAGGAAAGATCTAACCAAGGAAGTCAGTGCATAAAGAATGTGAATTTTTAGAGCACTCTGATATCCTCTGAATTTTCACATGGACAAGGTTTTTTACTGAGGGTATTTTGAGCCTTTCAGCTATCTCATCATATGTACTGTGAACACCTGCACAGCTTGAAGAAGACAGTGAGTTGCAGATCTTTTCCATACCTTTCTGCATGCTCCTAGAGAGACACCATAGTTTACAGAGCAGGCTTACTGTTAGGTAAGCTGTGGGCTTTTACCACTTCATGTTAAGAGGTGACCTAAAAAAAATGGAAAGGCATCCCACTTAAGAGCAGAAGTCTTACTGAGACTCCAGATGTTCTCAGAACCCCAAATTTTAGCCCAATAATAATTCTCACAATAACTGTCTGTACAAAAGTTTTACTTCCAAACTTTTGAATTTCATGTTGGTTACAAAATTTGCTGTTTTGAACAGGGCATGAAGATGGATTTGAAACAGCAGTTTGTGACAGCAACATCTACCCATTTTTATCACTAATTTGGTCCTCTATCTGGAAGGTTATCTACTTGTGTATCTTTAAATATTGCAAAACCCATGATAGGTGTTATGTGAAGTTCCAGTATATTCATTTTGTAGCATACATAAGATAAAACTTTTAAAAGTTTGGGGTAAGTTTCAGAACCTTTATAACCCAACCAATTTTCCAACGGACAGACATATTCTCGCTCTGCCCAAAGCAGGTAGTGCAATGTTTTGGTTTCCTTTGACTGAAAGATATTTTCTTTAAAAAGACATCTTAAGGCATCAGTCACCAGATGACTAATGCTTTAGTCTAGCCATTAGAGTTTAAATCCCACTAATTTTAGGTTTTCCTAACCTCAGCCTGCCCTATTTCAGCAAAGGGAGACTGGCCGATGTTGAAATATTAGCAGGATCCAGGGAAACCAGAGAATAACTTTAAATATTTTGTACAAATATTCCCTAGTCTATACTCTGGCCCCAACAACTGGATTCTTAATTCTAAAATGATTTTAAACATGAACATCAAGTTCTGGAAAGAGCTATGTTGAAAGAAATCTGACTTTCTTGTGCACAGAATGCCTTGACTTCAGAACTGGCTGTGGTTAACAAAAGCATTAACTTGACATGCCATTTGCTTCCTCTGTCCTCAAAGAGGGAGTGATATACAAACAGTCTTCAGACTGTGTCTTTAAATTTTCTGGACTATATTCCACACTTGGTTGTGTTGCATATTGTGAAGTCTCAAACAAGGCTCAAGGAGGAAACTGGAAACATTCGCTCTTAAGCAATCCAGGAGTTAGACTATGCACATCAATTCCACCAACACACTTATTCTGAAATCATTGAACTGGTGCTGTTTCTCCATTAAAATCCAGAGGAGAAAATCTAGCAACTGCAAATGTAACACTTTAATGCTGAAACTGCATTTGAATTTTCTGCCTGCTTATTGCATGTAGAGAGATTCTGTGCTGAGAGTGACTGCAATAATATAGATAGTGTTCATAAAGATGAATAACCATGGGACATAAAGTTGCATAATTTTTGTATTTTCTTTCCTATGGATTGCTCAAGTCCCATTGACCTGTCCAGCCTGTACAACTTTCCTCTCATGCCCCTCTGCTCTGTTAGTCTGGCTGCTGTCTGTCACTTGAAACTGAGGGCTGATTTCAAACACCCTCAAGCCTGACTGGTAAAACACATGCTTTTCTCTGATGTGTCATTCACAATATTCATTTAGAGGAACTTAAATGGAGCCTTGCTCTTACAGATTGAAGGAAAGTAAAAGTGCAGGAAGGGTCTATTGTTTTGGCTGCATGTTGCAGAGTGATGCACTGATAAGAAAAAATATATGTTCCCAGAAACAACTCAGACGTTTTTCTATTAAAACCACTCATTGCTTTGTGGCACTGTATGAACAGGGCAGAGTAAGGGTACAAGTTGTTCAGGAAGGGAAAACACATTTAACATTCATGCTATCCTGCACAGGACTTTAATATATAAACACATACAAACACATATAGAGATCACAACATTTCAGGCAAGAAGCGTCAGTGCATTCAAATTTGTAGCACTAATGATCTTCTCAAACAGCAACCACCGCAGATTTCCTTGGATATGTCTGACTTTGTGTAATCATGCTGTGCTTATAGTGCACACATATTCAGAACACCAACTGCAGAAACTTGCAGATGGAGGCAGTAAACCCCAAGGGCTACAGCGAGCAACGTGACTTCAGATACAGTCACTTCTATAGCACTGTTCTATAAAATATGCATATTTTGCAAGATTAAAATGTGATTTGGTGTTCCCAGAGGCAAGTGGGAAATTTTGTGCCACTGCCTAGCAAAGGTGAGAGCTGAGCTGTCCTCCTTCCCCTCTCTTGTGGCTTTGTTTTCTACGACTGCTCTGAAGCAGGGTAGGTGACCCCTGAGTGACAGGGAGGCTGCAGCAGCTCAAGCCCCTAAACAAGCTACACTGGCACCAAACTGACAGAGGGGGAATTTCAGCAAATCTACGTTACCTTTGGTTTTAACAGGGGTTGGATTAGGTTCTAATTCAGATTACATTGCAAATACCTTCCTGTGGGATAACTGGCTAATTGCAAGTCTGGATGAAAACCACAGGACCTGAAGGGTAATTAAAACTCTCAAGAAAGCAGTACTTACTCTTAGGGAAATTACCTTGTTGTTGACACTGGGTGTAAACCACAGGTCCTCCTATTCCTCCTTCAAAAGGGCATTAAAATTGGTTGGCAAACATGAAAAGAACTGAACACTTTAATACCATTACAGAAAGCTCTGCTAGACATCCCGCTGCTCAGGGTCCAAAGTGTCACTTTTGTTACTGAATTCTTGTTCTGTACTGACCTTTTAGACCACAGCTACAGTTGTGGTGGTACAACACGTTCTCCAGTAATTTGTTCTACCCCAAGCAAGTTGTAGATTATCAATATAATGTTAGTGTGATTTAATTTTAAAAAGTATTTTGAGATAGCCTTTGCACTAGCTAAGCAGCATGAACCACTGCTGGTTTAACGATGTTGATTTTAGCTGAATTCAACTGAATTAAGAAAGGTTCAAATCAAATTTGAACCAGCCCCTCCAGAACTGAGAGAAATAATACTGGACCCATATAAGGTTTGGGATCAGTTCAATAAATCTAACATAGAAAAAAACCCTTAAAATAATTTAGTTGTCAAGCAGATTGGGAAAAAGTGTTTTTTGTACATTTTAGAGAAAGGCTTTTTGGGCTTACTCTCTGCCAGTGTACCAGTGGATTATTTCTAAATGCTGAAAGTATTTAGAGCTGCCTTTTATGAGAAGTGGGCCAAAATTGAAAGAACAGATCTGAACTCTTGAATTTGCAGGTTGGAATGTAATTCTCACACCTATTTATCCAGCCTTGCCAGACTTATTACCACTACTTGAGCCCTAGGAGTGAACCTACTTTTACAGCTTTGTTTCCTGGTCAGATGCAAAATTGCAATCCACGTATTTTATGGTTTGGGAATAGGCAGAGCCAAAACCTTGTAAAGCACCATTCCACTCAAGACCAAGTATTCCCATCAAGATCACCTAATATCCCAGGTCTTCTATTTGGAACTCCATTTTTTGGAAGATGCTTGTGGGATTTTAACATGATGTAAGTGAAGCGCAACTTAATGCAGAGCCGACACCAGAATCTTCAAACTCTGTCTCTGTCTGTTCCTTCCAGTAGCTGCAACTAGTCTGGAAAACCAGTTGATCTAGTGCCAATTGCTCAGGCAAACAAGCAGTGTTAGCAGCATTTGATTTCTGAGGGTTTTCTTTTGCTTTTTTAAGCAAGCTATTCATCCCACACACCTTCTAGAAGTTAATTTTTAAGCCACCAATTTTTTTTTCCAAATTATATGCACGGACACAAAAGTAATCCTTACACTCTTAAAAACATGGAAATTACAGCATGTAGGACTTTCAACTGCTTGAGAGGCATTTGGGAAAAGAGCATACACGTTCACTATGAATAAAAGCGGGTTGCTAACCGATACAAACAAACGTAACCTAATCTATCTACAGCAGTACCCCACTGAACACCTTTGCCTCCTATTATACAATTCTGCCACAGCAATAAAATCAACTGTCTGCAACAGTTTTAGTTCGTTGTATGGTTAATACCAATAATGTACTCAAAATTGATGTTTAACAGAGTGAACTGATTTGTTAGAGTGTTAACAGCCACAGACTTTAACTAATAAACAGATCATTAACTGCTGGTAATAAACAACTTGCCAGGATCATTTATTATTTAAGAACATACTTTGTCTTAAGAAAAGATGGCCCTCTTAATTCTATCTATGACACCTTTCTGGCTGCCATTCAAAGTGGGAGGCACAGATGAAGCCACAGAGAAACTATGCTGCACACACTAGATCAAAATTCATGAAAAAATACTGGTTTTCATGAGAAAGTACTCACAAGAAATATATTAACTCCTTACACTGTTCAATAATATAGTCAGCATTTTTACCAAGCTCTTGTTTTTAATACTGACTCTAATTGTAATGCAAGGAATCTAATTTCTAGTTCTGATAAGAAACTGTAACATCTTCATTCTTCTTTTAGCATATGGGATGCCACTGCAGCAAACATTTCCTTCTGGAAGTAGTTCTGAATGGGAGATACTATTTAAGTATATAAAGAGTTTCTTAATGGAAGAGGAAAGAAGTTAAAGGGAAAAGCCCTGTAAACTTTGTTACAGGAGAGGAAGGAAAAAAGGCAGCTTGAAAACATTCATTCTCAGAAAACCTTTTAAAAAGCTGAAAAGTTGTAAATACATTACCTAATTACTCTAGATGATGACCATAGATTTGGAAGGAACAAAAGAAAGTCCTTGTCTCCCCATAGTTTCTAAGCCATTCCGTGTGTAATAAAACAAAGTCACACAATAAGATAGACTTTGCATATTGGAGTGTCCCAATTTTGTCAACATTTGAAGTTTGACAGTGTGGTACCACTGTAGTTTCCTTTTGGTTCTCACTTCTGAAAGAGGTGATGTGGCACAACGCCAATCTGATTGAAAAGCAGAGACACCTTCTAAGACTGATGATTACAATAAATTCAGGTTACCAAAGCAGCCAGATGAAGATTTCCTAACCTCTTCCCTGCATTGTTTCAATAACCTTATTAGTCAAGCCCATAAAAATACAACCACATGTTCTGAATAAGAGTGAGAGATAAGAGGAGCCCAATGACAGTTTGCTGATATCCAGATTTTAGATTAAGAGTCACAAAATATCAATTTATTTTCTAGTATTTCCTTAGAGCCACCAACATAAATTACGAGATTATTTTTTCCAGGCACTGTGTAAATAAACTGCACAAATACCCCAAAGAAGCTACAAGCTGAATGCAAATGCAGTCTCAAGACTGCAGTGTCAACCTTTAACAACCCTGCTGAAATGTACATATAATACTTTAATTGAAGACAGTTGAAGGATGACTTCTTTATGCCACATCCTTACAAGTGAAGAAATGTAATTTAAAGAAAAATTTTCATTGCATTTTTTTAGATCCCTGTGCAAGCTCAGGAGAAGGCATTTTTAATATCATTGTTAAAATAATTCTGACCTTAAACTAATATAAATTGGCTATTACTTGCAGTAAGAAAAAAACCCTGTATTTGCATGCTGGTTGGAAAAATGCTTCTCTTTAATTGCTTGTGGAAGAAGCAATTTATTTATAGACATACTGTGCAGGAGGAAATTTGGCTCTCCTACCATATAATAAGATGCATGGCGCTCTGCCAGGATGCTGGCTATCCCCGGACATTTGGTGTTCCATATACCAAGAATGTGGAATTGTACTGCCTGTAAACAGAGAAGGCTTTTTTCCCAAGGACACTGTAGACATGATTTTTGTTGAATGAAAAAGTGAAAAATTAATGCAACGAGTTATGAATTTGCAAGAGCAGAAACTTTCTTTTTTGTATTTATCACCAGTTGCATTAGTCAGCTAATGAGTAGCTAAAACAGATTACTTGTTCCTCTTCCTTATCCCATTTAGGGAAGATGCCAAAAAAACCTCTGGTTTTATGGGTTTTGAGCATAATTCTTCTAAATCAGGGTATTACACAAGTATTTCCACACAGCAGGATGACTCACATAAATAAGTAATGCAAGACTGGGATTTACTAATCTGTCAGTGAAAGTGTATCCAATTAATTCCTCTGTTTATTTAGGTAGGAGTTTTTTGCACTTTATTATCTTCAGTCTGTTTGACCACAGGGGAGAGAAGGGCTTGGGAGGGGGAGTGGAAATAGATTTTTGAAGGGGAGCCATAATTATCTCAATTCTTGGATTGAGCTCAGGAATGTTGTTACTGCTAAATAGCTCCTTAAATGGAGTATTTATAAACTACAGGCAAAGCTGTAATATTAGAAGAGACGAAAACCCAGAATCAAATATATTTAGATGCACGAGCCCTAGGTTAATGCCCTGGCATGATGACATAATCCAGCTCAAGGGACAGGGAATGAAGAAACTTATTACTGATGGCAAATCAGCGCACTGCACACAGCCCTGTTGGAGCCCATGGAGGGGATCTGGAAACCTTAGAGTTTGGATCCACCCTGAAGGTCGCTTACAAAGTACCTGGCCCTCATGGAGGGGCCACCCAGGTCCTTCCCAATGACCCATGTGCACACCCAGATGGAATCTGCTCTGCCCTGCAGCCACGGTAACACTGGGGTTTCACTTGCCCACCCCTTCCCCTCCCTCCTGCCCTCCCCATCAGCCACCCCATACACAGCTTTCCCACAAGGGATTTCTACCCAAATGGGTGGAAATGAGAAACATTTGCCCAGGAGTGGCCAGGCTGCTTTCTGCCTCTTTTTGCAGTCCTCTGGTAGCAGGCAATGGGGCAGAGATCTACCTCAGGGTATCTTTTAGCTACCCTATCTGAGAATAAAAACTTATTTCACATCACGCCCACACAGCCATGCCTTATCATGCCCTGGACCCATCCCCATTTATTCAACGCAGACTTATTTTTTTATCACACACAGACTACATGGTCCAAACCAACTCCCCTGGAAGACATTTGGACTTCAACAGGGACAAATTCAGGACCAAGTAAAATAAATCATTAAGCTGTGATGCAGAGGATTTGTGCCAGGCCTCCACACAAGGCTAAGTTTAATCATTGCAGATCAGGGTATTTGGGGACAACATCTATTTTGTAACTTCATAAAAAAAAAAGAAATCTAATAAGTGAGACTTGGCTTGTCCAAAATTTCAAATTATTTTCCACATTTAAGAATTTTTCATAGACGAATGTTGCTTGCAATGTAATATCCCAATGAAGCTTGTTAAATGCTTTTCCAAGGCTATATGATCTTTATTAAAAATTATAACATTGTCTCCTGGACACAAGGACAAAAGAAATAATCTCTTTTTCAGATTAAGTTCTTGAAAGCTTGCAATAGTGGAAAATAAATCTTACAAATTCTCTCTGAATTTCCATTTAACATAGCCTGTTCCAAACACAGAGACAGTTTTCTCCTAAAGGTGCTGCAGTGCATTTATAAATTGCAGCATTACTGCTTCCTTGACAAATCCATTTCAAATACAATAAAAAACTTAATGGGATTAGCTGCTTGGAAATTTAGTTGAAAAGTTCAGCTTAACGGAGTAAAACTCAGCGTGCTAATATATTAAGAGTGCAAAACAGACTAAGGGGAAATGGAAAACAGAGAAATAGATAAGCAGTAGACATAGAGACAAAATCAAAAGTGCAGAGAAACAGAGAATCAATGTTTGCACCTGGATGCAAGTCACTGTGTAAGGCTTTGATCCCAAAGTGTGCAAGCCATGCTCCACACAAAGCCTGCAGGCAGGACTTCAAAGGGACCCTGTGGGGCTGGAGCCCCTGAGCCCCCACAAGGGAGAGCTGGGACAACCTGAGACTCTGTGGTTGAATCCCAGCATGGGAAAGAGCTTCCTCCTGGTCACACCAAGCAGATAACCTTGAAAGCTTTTGTCCATCATTGCTGCAGGAGTTGGTCTGGCCAGCACAAACAGGACTCTGGTGGCAGCCTGACACTCGGTGCATCTTCACTGGCACCAGCAGCCAGTGTTGCTGGGACCCCCATCACGCCTTTCAACAGCTGTAGAGGAGGGAGTGGGGACCCAGAAATGCAATATACCTGTTCTGAAATATATATACGTATAGGTGCATTTATGTATAGAATCACAGAATATTCTGAGTTGGAAGGGACCAGCAAGGATCACCAAAGTCCATCTCCCAGCACAGCACCATCCCCAAAAGTCACACCATGTGCGCAAAAGCACTGTCCAAAAGCTTCATGAACTCTGGCAGGCTGGTGCTGTGACCACTTCCCCGGGGAGCCTGTTTCAGGCCCAGCCACTCTGTGGGTGTGTATATGTGTGTGTGCATGTGTGTGTGCATATCCACGTGTGTATTTAGGTGTATGCCCATGAATTTGTGTATATGTGTGTATATATAGATATACGTATGCGAAAGATTTCTCCTACAATTTTTACTTTGACCATTTTTTTAGATGCAAAACTCATGGGGGAAGGAGGAAGAGGGATGATGGGAATCAAAAGCCGGCTTCCTAATTGATGTTTGTGAAACTTGATGAGTACAGTGAACATGGCATTTCTGACTTCCTGTGAGGAGCTATTGTAATAAATACAGTAGGTAGACCTTGTGAATGCCAGAGAAAATGATCAAAATCCTGTAGCCAGCTCTGTTTGGTTTGGCATTGCCTATACTACAATTCCAAATTTATAAACAAGCTATAATTATATTGGTAGAAAAAAACAGTAGAAAAGAAGAAATATATTTTGTTTGAAGCCAGTTCTACTCAGATATTTGAATTTCTCTATTTCTAGCAAGAAATTATTCTTAAGCCTTTTAAAATTATTATTATTATTATTATTATTCCAGTTCATCCCCTTCATTTGCTTAGTTCTTCAAGCAAATTAAAAAAAATCAGAACTACATGACCGGAATTCACCACATATTTGTAAAAACTTTATCTGATATAGATATGTGAGTATAAACAGAATGTGGCAGGATCATGAGCTGAGTTAAATATTGATTGGTATAATATAAACATGCACAGATGAATAAATGTTGAAATAACACACTGTAGTAATTTATTACTTTTTCAATCAAAATGTATTTCCAAACTGTTTTTGTATTTGAAGACACATTCCTGTGTGTTTATCATTTGAAAGCACGTGCTTTTTTGTGCTTCTTGCTGGTTGTTGTTCCTACTGGATGACAAACCACCTTGGGTACATGGTATTGGTTTTATTCTCTTATTGGAGAACAGAAGACAGGTCCTGCAGGAACCAATAATAAGAGTTTTAACTTTTCTTTTTTGGTTAACCCTTTCATTAACACAAATTATTGTGATCACTTTTTACTGAACAGGAATTAAAACATTTCAAAGCATCCTCCAAGTGAATCTATTATATCCATCACCTCTCCCCACCTATTCCTTTACCATTCCTATGCACTCTGTGCACATAGCCAAAATTAAAAATTGTCCTATCATGGCACATGACTTAGGAATTTTTCTATTTTAAAAAATAAGAAACTGCAAGCATAGATTACGTACCAAATATCAAAATTATTTTATGCAAAATTCTGCTAGTATTCCTATATGTTGTATTGTTAGATATAGAAATATACCAGGGCATAAATCTATATTGACCGTACAAAAACCCTGTTCCCCTCTCTTTTTGTGGACACGTCTACCTGTGAAGTCAGTAGTATATGACTTAAATATGGAGTAGCAAACATAAAGATCTAAAAATTTGTGTTTTGTAGTTACAGTTATAACTGTGCACATATATATATGCATACATATAACTATTTATTTATTTAAATTAAAGAAACATTTTTTAATCCATAAACTTTATAGGAGGTCTACTGTCAGCCTCAAAACCCAGAAGTTCTTGGTCAGAACCAAAGACAGTTAAGTTGAACTTAAAAACTGAATTTAAAAGTATTTGGCCTTTACCTTTGCTTTAAGTCTTTAGGGCTAAGGCATGCAAAATCTTCTCTGCATCCACAAGATCTACAGGCATTCCTTTTCAATGAAAGCTGAGAATCACAGGTAATGAGATGTCTCCAAGAGTTGGAGCTTTATGGAAAAACACCAAATGTCCTGAGACTTGTAATAAAATGATGAATGTTGGAAGCACTGTAGTGGTCTTGCTTTCAGAATACGATTCATGTAAAACATGAAGCAGTTCATGCTAAACCAATTTTTTTCATATTAATACCTCTATATTTGGTACTTACACTGGCAGGCTGAGGGTTTTATATCTGTTTTTTTCATAACATAACAATTTACATAGTCATGACAGCAAATTTCAGTTGCTAAAAAGATTGAGGAAGGGAAATGGACTATTTTTCTGAAATATGATTCTTGTTCCTTCTTACTATGGCTTCGATCTGAATTTTCATCCTGAGGTCTTACCTTACGTGACCCTTCTATGGTAGAAGTACAGCATTTCTTCTAAAAGGAGAAAAGTGCTTTGTGGGTGGCAATAATTTCCCAGAAAGGGAAAAAGTTGCAAGCATCAAGCCAGGAAAGTGAAGGAAAAGACATCACACATTTGGAGCTCTATAGGCAATAAATTTACTGTCAATAGTCAGGTTCAAATAGCATCACCTAGGGAAAAATTCCCAATAGAACCACAGCGTGGATGAGAAAATAATTTTGGTCACTCATGTTCTGACATTTTTATGAATTTAATTTAAGGTGACAAGAAGAGACCTAGTAAAAATGGCTGAATGCCTACCAAAGGGAAAAAACAAATAACCTAAAAGAAAATGAAACACTTTTTTTCAGAAGGAAGTCTTTCATGGCTGTTGGTGTGTTTCTATGTTCCAAGCTAAAAGTATTCATACCAACATTTCAGTAGTGGGACAATAAGAAAAAACAGTCACAGAAACATTTCGAATAATGTGATCTAAATTACTTTTAGATTAAGGGCAACATTGAAATCTAAGCTGAAAACTGAACAAGGTAATTTGGGCTCTCAGTTTGATAAATTTCTTTTGCGATTTTGGGCAAGTCAAGTGATTTAGTGTTTATTGTATTTTTAAGCCCAAATTTGCAAAGAGACACGACATGTTTCTGATTAGAGAAGAAACTTGATGCATTCAGAAGGGCATCCAGCCTTCTTTACTAGAATTGCCTCTGTGTCCTTAAAAGAAGCTGTACTTTGAAAAATTTTCTTTCCCTGTCCTTCCTTTTTCTCCCCTCCCCAACTGATACATATTTAATGGGATTTTGCAGGAAGGAAAAGACCCTAAGTGGTGCATTTGAGATAAGCGTCACTCTTTGGGCACGGAATGATAACCACATACTGGGCTGTGTTAGGGAGTGCTGTGTGCCACTCAGTGGGTGCAATTATTCTTCTCCCTTAGGCACAAGTGGGATCAAACAGAGGGTGCTGTGTCCAGTTTGATGCCCCTCAGTATGAGAAAGAATTGGAACTAGTCTAATGCAGGGCCAACAAGATTATTAGGGAGATAACATGATGAACATAATATACATGATGTACAGGAGAGGTTAAAGAAATGGATTTATTTAACTGAGAGAAAAGAAGGCTTATAGGAGATCTAACTGTTTTCTTTATCTTCATAGTGATAAAGGAGGTGGAGACAGACCCTTCTCTGAGGTGCACAGGAAAGGCCAAAAGACAACAAAGAAGTTGCAATAAGAGAAAATTCAGTTAGATAAAAGAAAAAAAATCCTCACAAAACTGTTGCCCAGAGAGATTGAGGCATCTGCATACCTGGAGAACTTGATAAAAACCGGATCAACAAGATTAGCCCTACTTTGAGTGGGGATTTAAATCAGATGTGATTATGATTAATAAAATACAGTTTTCATCCTCAAGATAGATGTTTGTTGTTTGTTGAAGATTTTGTTTTTAATTCTATACCATTAGAACAAATTAATTTCCACATTTTTTTTCTCCTTTGGAAGCATCATGGTGATATTTGCCTTAAGTGTTACTACTGAGTTTATTGTGCTACCTTCGCTGCAGCCCAGGGTGTGATTAAGGTTTCTACAGACATAAATAAGCAATCTTTAAACTACTGTGCTCAAGATCTACTAGCAGATTAGTTCCATCAGCACAGAGCTACTAACATTATGCTCCAAATATTTGGCATCATTCACGATACTAGGTTTGCAAATGGATTGTTTTGCACATTACCAAGGCTGTGCATACTATCTAGGATACCTGGTTTGCAATCACACCTTTGACTGACAGGTGTTAACAAAATTCTTCTGCCACTGCCTTCACTAAAGATCTCCCATGAAGAGTGCCTAGAAAATGGGGTTCCATCTATTTGTGCAGAAGCAGGCACCAGGTACAAATAGATTAGGGTTCTTGTTATAAAGCACTGGCAGTGCTGCATCTTTGTGTGGAGTCTTTAGTTTTACTTGCTAATTCCAGTGACAACGCATGCTGGGTACATACTCAACAGTTGCCATCATGACGCTCTGCTGTTCTGCCTTCTCTAAGGTATCAAAAGGTATCAGAGGTATCTTCTCAGGAGCCTTGGAAAGCTGTGAGGGAAGGCTCAATATCCACTGAGCAAAAAAAGGATCTGACATTCCCCAAGTTCTTGACACGGCCTGCAGGAATAATGTCCTTAAAAATTTGAGAAAAATTAACAAAGAAAAATAAATGAAAGCACCTGAAGGACTTGTGATGCACTCACTAAGAAGCAGAGATTATTTCAGGAACATTGTGGGAATTGCTCTGGACTACCCAGCGTACGAAATGGGTATTTTTATTGCTGAAGTAATGTGCAACATCTAGATATGCCAGTCCTTTGGTTTCCACTGGATGGAGCACTGGATTTGTATCTTGACAACTTCAGTGAGTGAGGTCTGAGGTGCTTTTTAGGTCCAAGGTAAGCAATCAAAAGCATCACTTTTGTAGTAGGACATTGACATGTGCCTTCTGCTCTTGAGGGGGCCCCACATTCAAACAGAGGCCAGCACTACTCCCAGTGCACACAGTGATTATCAGATGATCTGCAACTCCCCATCTGGAACCAGAGGTCTTGTCATACAACAAGCCCCCATGGCCTGCTGCTGGGTCAGTCACCCACAGACCTGAATTCTCTGCTGCATGGAACTGCACACAGGATTCCCCTGTACTGATTTAGGCTGTGCAAGAAGCCATTAGAGATATCGAGCCATGACAGACATGGGGTCAAAAACTGTCTGACCAGTCAACTGAAATTATCTGGTGGACAGGAGCTCTCAGCATCATGAGAAGCTGTTAAAGCCCCATGTGAGCAGATGCTGGATCTAGGAGGAAAATCTGGCTCTGTACAAGATGAGAGATCAGCTAGCATCATTTCACACCAATCTTATCACAAGTCACGGTGAATTCTTGATTCAGTTGGGGCCAGTTTTAAGGCAAGGACTTGCACTGCATTGCAATTGAATGAGCCACAGTGAACTCTAGTTAGGGCACCAAGTTTCTGAGAGTTGTAGACAAAACCTGGGTTACTGTTGATCAGACTGGATTTTGTCTTTTTTTCTGACTAACTGTCCAGAATTTTCTGAGTGAATGAATAGCCAGCCATTTTCTCAAGTGAATAAGTCAAAGCAGATTCTAAGATGCTCCACTTTAGAAATTACTATGATCACTGGATATAAAAAACTCTTTTCTTGGTAAATAGTGGCTTTTCTTAGAGGTATAATTCTGAGTATCATTTCACTCTTGGTGATGATTAAATTTTCAGATTTCGACACCTTAACAACTGACCTTGATCAAGGTTCTGAATTGCCCGTCATATGAAAAGAGCTTTAGACACCAAGCAATTATTTAGTGATAGCCATCAGGATAAATATTCACTGAAAAGAAAAATAGAACGAGTGCACATCTCAAATAGCAAGTGCAAAAAATATAATCAAAGTCAAAACTTAATTTGCATGTGTCCACAACTCTGCACTATAACTTTTCCCTCCACAATTTCCATGTATTGGAACATAGCAAAGGTAAAATTTAAGACTTCAAAATAAAATTACATCTCTTCAATAGCTATCATAAAAAGATGAGGAGCTGAAATCTAATGTCAAATCAAATTAAAGCATATTACAGTGCAAATTCCATTTTCATTTTGCACATTTTAATACCTTGACTATTTAAAGTTAAAGGGACAACATTCCACTTAGATACAGCTACTTCTGAAATCTAAGAAAAAGCACAGTGCACTTGCTTCTTTTCACAAGCAACTGTGGCATATTCAGCTAGAGCCAGGATACCTGTTACATTTGTTACACTGGAAGAAAGCTGATTACAGATTCTGTGTACCTTTCTTTGTTAAATAAAGGTTTATGAGGTCTCAAATGGAAACTCTTCAAGGTGAAACAAAAACTCTGAAACCATTTAGAAAGAATTCATGCAAAGAGAAGTCCTGCCCATGTGTCAAAGAGGCTTCTACATATTCAGCGTAACAGCAGGAAAAGAAGCAAATATCACTCATTGGAGGCAATAGATCACCACAATATCTCTCTATAGATCAGTATAAAGTATCCTTCTCTTTCAAGCAACTGTATATGGAATTAGCAGTGAGGAAAATCTGAAGTGCATGTCTCAAGTACTTGGTGCAGTAATACATAAGAATAAATAGAGCTTAAAGAGGGATAAACTCCTTGTGTCAGTGAGTTGCTGCCTGCACCCACTGACATAACAGGAGAGAATAACATCATGAAGTGAGGGGCTGGGCCGCAGGATCAACCAGCATGGATGAATTAATGCCCATTTTGGTTAGGGGACATTAGATTCCTTTAGTCTTGCCCCATCTGCAAGAGACCACAGAGCTAAAACAAGCAAGTCTCACTCCTTCTGCAGCAGAAGAAAAGACCAATTATATCATTTTTATGCAATGGAGTTCTCTATGTTGACATAACAGCACATAGCTCTGCCTAAAGTCCAGCCTTGCATGTCGGAAAAGTGAAGAACATGACAACATGTACAACCATACCCATCAACATGTATGCATGCCCATAGATAGAGAGATATATGGATTTGTTGAAGGCTTCTGAGAACTCTGAATAGGTCTCTGGGAGAACATGGGGCATAGGACTCCTGGGCTCCAAAAGCACCCACCACCGAGCTCCCTGCAGTGCTGAGGACAGCTCTCCCTACCTGTCCTAGAGAGATGAGGACAACGATTTTAACAGGGCCTGTAGGGATTGAACAAGGGATAATGGCTTTAGACTCAAAGACAGTGATTTAGATTAGATGTAAGGAAGAAGTTTTTAACAATAAGAGTGATGAAACACTAGAACAAGTTGCCCAGAAATGTGACCTTTGCAACACGATGTTTCACTTATCAGTCCCAAGCAATGAATAAAGTTTTAGTAAAGTTTATCTGCAGGACCATATACAGCCACACAACAAACAAACTAATATTTATACTTTCCATATGTTAAACCTTATCATCCATCTATATCTATACTCACTTTTTCCTACTGATTCGTTGTACTAATATGTTTAATCCACTTAATCTCTGTCTCTTAGTGTCTGTGGCTATAAAATAGGATGATGAGGGAAGGACAACGTATTACCTACTGCATGGTTTGTAAGACATCTGGACAATTCCTGAAAGTGGGAATTTTTCTGCAGAAAAAAGCGGCAGGATCTGCTTATGATGTTTAGCTTGATCCTCCACTATGCTAGCAATGTGCTCAGTTAAACTCTGTAAAGTTGCACCATTACAGGAAACATTCAAGTTCAAGAGTTTGTCCTTCTAAACTGATTTGTTGGAGTTTGTTTTTGTTCATTTTCACCAGTCACAAGAATTGTTTCTAAACATTAAAAAGTGTATAAACTAACTTTTAATTTAAAACACTCCTGTGGAAAAAGTGCACAAGGAAAATAGCTATTCCATGCACAATAGTGACACAGTGACTTACAGTGACTAATTAATGAGAACACCTGGAGTATCTTTCAGAGCTAAACTGGAAACAAAATACTGGAGATTAGGTTTTCAAGCTACTGGTGGTCCCAACTAATCTCTTTCAGGTGTAAACCACAGTGTACGTGGAAAGCAAATTCTGACTCATTCCTGCGAGACAGGAGGTCTTCGGGCTAATAATTGCAGTATGTAGTTTCCATAAAATTTACGAGGTTGGCTTTAAATTTTAGTAGTGGCAGGCCTGCAATAAATGCCAATGAGGTCCATCAAAATGAGTATTTGTGTGTGTCCTCATAAAAATAGATCAACCTTTTTAACAGACTCCATGCAGAGGAATTTGTATAATTACAACGCATATCTACAGCTTTAGAGTCCTTTCCACACCAAAACCAACATGCTAAGTCATAAATGCAGAGGAAAAATAAACACAGGAACATAATAAAAGAGATTTGGTTGGGTTAAGTCGCTCTGTCTCAGCTGCCATGTTGTAGCTAAGAGAATTTCCACTAGGGGTGGGCAAAGGGATTATTTTCCCTGTTTGTCAGTTCTCCCCTCACCTTTGCCTCTTGCACTCTTGGGGATGGCAAGCAAGTCTGTTCACATAAAGGAAAGGAAAGTGACAATCAAAAGGGAGGAAGGGTCCCACCACACATACATACTTTAATTTCCAGACCGTGCATTAACTCTTATCATGCTGGTCTTGATGGAAATGCTGAACAAGGAATGAGAGATGCTAGGCAGCCCAAAAGAAAGGACAAATTAAGTTTACATCTCGCGCATTGTGTCTGTAACTTGCCAGTTCCATGGTCACAGCTGAATTGTCAACTCCAACTAAAAAAATATGGTTTATGTCTGAGATTCCCCACCATGCCAAGTTTCCACACAGTTCAGCTGAAGTGGAGAGGCGGTTATGATTCACTGATTCTCTCCCCAGCCCAGCCACAGCTCTCATCCTCAGGAATTATCCACCAGCAGGGAAGAACCGGAGTGTTATGTGTCACATACAGCCCTCATCCAAGACTACCTCTGCTGCCAAGGACAAGACCCACAGAGCACGGAAGCAGGGGTGTCTGAAGAGATGAGGGGCAGAAGCCAGGGAAAATGCTGCTTGGAGGCCTGGATGCATTTTAGGATAGTGCTCTTCCTAGTAAGAGTGGAGGCAGAGTTTTATAAGTGTTTATACACCTAAAAGCACAGATGGGCATTTAGTGAGATTTCCAAAAATTCCTATGACTTTTATAGGAGTTAGGAGATGTTAAAATTCAAGAGGCACCTCTCTACACCTTTAGTTTTCAAGTATTTTTAAAGGATCTGGTCTAAAAATCAGCCAGTGTTTTCCAAATTGGCCTTGGTTTTGAGCAATTTCCATTGCCATAGCATTGCATTGTTTTAAATGGACTTAACGGATTCCACTGTTGTGCAGCAGCCAGAAAGCAGAGACTAAGCGTGGGACTTGGTTTGATTTATTTTAGGCATCTGAAAATGAAGGTTGCGAGTCTGAATTAGTTGCTGATCTACCTATTGAGAGAGCAGACACACTGGAAAGGGATGAGTCTACCCCTGGAGCTGCCTGTCTCTCTCGCTTGACCACAGAGGGAGCACAGGCAACAAGCTCAGATCAGACATCTAATTCCTAACAGCTCAAGCCAGATGAGACAAATTCCTCCTCCTCCAGTGATTTAGCCAAAGGCACACAGAAGACAATGGGAGACCAAAACACTGAATTCAGCCTCCCAAACCTCTAGACAGGGTTTAATCACTGAACTGAGCTTCCCTCTTGAGAGGGGCAATTGGAGACTTGCCAAAACAAATCCAATTGATACACGATGGAAAGCAATGAAAGTTGTGCTGACTAATAAGTACAGCTTTGGGAGCTGGAGGGAACCAAAGGGTGATACCCAAGCTTAAAGGCTTTCCTCACAAATTAACCAGTTCACAAGAACTGTGGCACCACAGACATGCAGATGCTGCAGCCACCCAGAGAAGCACAGAGGAGCAGGACTGCCTGGGCATGGGTCCTGACAATGGGAATCCAAAAGCAAAACTAGTTTCAGCCAACCAGCTCTGCTAGTTTTCTCATGACATATCTATCTCACTACCCTGATCAAGGTCAAAAAGCACACGTTTTTCTCTTAAAACCTAACTGTTAATAATAAGGAAGAATAACAGGCAATACTTCAAAGTCCTAGTGAAAGCTGAAGATAGTCTGAAGTTATGCAACACAGCACAAAGCTAACTCACAGTGAGGCACCTGAAGTAACAGCTCTTATAAAACAGTGTAGACAAATAGTATTTCTATTAAAACTTTCCGCTTCATTTGAAGTTTTCATCTTTTTTTATTTTTTATTTCTTCTCATCTTTGCTATTCATTCTGATGAGGAAACTGTTCTCCCACTAATGAACTCTAAACCGTATGACAAAAAGGGTTTTAAATAAACTTAAGAGGAGATGTTCTTTCTTGAAATATTTCTTACACTGCCTTCCAGTTTTTAAATAATAAAAAAAACCCAATAGCACAACTTGTCATTATAAAATCAGATGATTCAAAAAGTAGTTGCTTCAAAAGTTATACAAGAAAGATATAAACTACTTCTAGTGGCTGTGAAAGGCAAGGGAAGCCTTTCAAAGAGTCTCCTAATTATGCACTGTTTCTTGCTCTCCTTGTGCTGTAGATCTTGTCATAACACTCCCCAGGCTCCTCCTCCTTCATGACTTTTAAATGACGTTTGAGAATACAAAGCATCTACACATGTGTACATGTTAAGCATCTACACCAGACACAAACTTTTGCCTTAATGATGAAGCCACTAGGAAGGTCCTGGTTGGTGTCAGCCAGGCCAGGCCTTTTCTCCAACCGTGGCTCGTGAGATCCCAGGCAGAACACAGGCACAGACAAACTGCAGGCATGTCCTTCAAGACTGGGGTCTGGCAGCAGCTAGATGACTTTGCCAGTGAATTTATTATGGTCTTCTGAATACTTATTATGGTCACACTGAGATATCAGAGGCTCAGTGTGATGTGCAATTACTCTTATTCTAATCAGAAAACCAGCAACCAGCAATTTAATGTTACTTGTGTTTCAGTTTTCCTTGTGCCTCTATATGGCTTTGATGTTCTGAATGCTGTTGGTCACAGCAGTACCCGATCAATGCGTCTTCAAGGTGCAACTGCAAACCCCTGTCTCCAGTCCAGCCTTGCAAACAGCTGGAAAATTTACTCATCTTTTAACATTCTGCAGGGCAGTTTGCTACACAAAAGCTTCAGCAGAGTTTGTGCTAGCTGTTGTCAACACATACAAATGGGCAGCACTCCAGAGGGTTTATGAAAAATTAGACATAGAGCCGTCAAGTAGACAAAATAGCATTTCACTTTTGGATCCAAATAGCTAAACAAATGTTATGGTCTTGTGGGGTTTTCCATAGAAGGGGTTGGCAGTTGTCAGGTGTCTCCTTGACCGACCTGAAGAACTTGTAAAGCACCACGCTTTGGGAGGCCAGCAGCGCAGGAGCCAGCTCAGACTATTGCCCAGTTAGCCCTTTGCTGAAAACCTTGTCCATTTTCTCAACTTCTCACACACTGACCCTGACACTTGTATTGGCGGATAAATCTCTGAATATTTTTCCTTCTTTTCCTAGGTTATTTTCCCTGCTTCTGCTTCCTAGACACCCAACCATCTGTCAGCAGCACCCTAGGCCAGCCACAAGTGTTGTTTCAGCAACATCTGTCTACATTTGTTTCTGAGAAATCCTTAACTTATACCTCCATGGCAGCAGTGTTTGAAGCAAAGCTCATCACAGAACAGGATTTTAGCCCCAATGTCTATCACTAGCAAGACAATGCCCTGGTGCCTTTAGTCTAAACAAACTGGGTGGTAAGGGAGGGTGAATTCTCACCTATTTAACCCCCTTGTTAACCTACCTTTTCGTAATTAATAACAGAAGTAACTCTGGGGCAGTGGGGCATATCCTAAGTGTGTGTCAGGAATTAATCTCTTTCAATTGCTATATATCCAGAACAGATTTGGCTTAATTAAGTAACAGTATTGTAACTCACTTCTCTGCACCAGTCTAGCCAGTTGCGAGGTGCAGTGATTGCTGTACATGAAAAACCATCACTCCTCAGTACCACTTCACTTTTGAGGTGAGATCTCCTTTCCAGTGTATTCTGGAGCTTACTGGTAGCTCAACAAAACATCTCTCTATGTCTCCAGATCCTAAATTTCTTTTTTTACTTTATGTACTCGTACAAGTAACTAAATCTTTATCTGAATTTTTATTTAAATGCTGTGTGTTTCAGGAGGTTTGAAAGCTTTTGAAAGATGCCTGATGATAAGCCTGACAAGGGCCAGCATGTTGTGTCTATACAGCAAGACAGAGAGGTCAAGTCCTTCCAGGACCAGGAAAAACCTTGGTAAGAAGGAGCCAACTGCCGACACTCCAGCAGTGGGTTTTTCCCTAGAGCTGCCATCATAGTGCCAATTCCTATGGTCCGTTTTAGTCACACAGGCTTTACACCTGGAATGGTGTAACGGGGGAAGGAGGAGGAGAGGAGACCTGGAGTCATGTCTAACAAGTTGTACACACAAAGGCATCAGCAAAATCACAGCCTGGACTGCATTTCAGCATGTGAGCTAAGGATGAAAGGCTTTCTGTTCCCACTGGAAACCCTCAGAGCCATCCATTCACCCTATCATATGTTCACTATCAGAAACTGCTCTTCAAAGCTGAACAAAAACTACTGTGCTGCATATAATCGACAAAGTTAATTGTATGCAGCATATTTTCTCTACCATAAATATTCCCAAACACCATTTGTTTCTGGATTTCACTGTTCTCTTAACTAAAGAACAGTTACGTTATTGTTTCATCTGTAGCCCAACAGTTTTCTTTACATTTTTACCACTAAATTGAATCTACTGCCAGTAATCTAATTTACATTAAAAATGCACAATATGCCAACATGACCAGACTTCAATAAAATTTTTACTAAAACTCATAAATGCCTTGATTCTGGTGTTTATAGAAATTTTAGACTGTTCATTCCCTGAATGTTATGTCGCTAGCATCCTGAAATCATTCCCATATGAAATAAGAAACATTCTTAGATTCATGCTGTGTCAGGAAATACAAAATATAATGTCACTAGCCATTGCTCTCAAAATCAAAGGTTTGTCATCTCCTAACAAAAAGATTTGGATGGTGTGTCCAGCCTGCCAGTAGCATGGGATATTAGCTCCACTCACTTGCTTTTGTTATTGATACAGCACATCTTGTTCCCTGCATTTCAGATTACAAATATTTCTTATTTTTTTGTGTGTGTCCTCATAAAAATAGATCCTCTTTGCTCCGCTAATTTTTTCTTCCTCTGCACATGATTGCTTGGTTTCAAAATATTGCAGAATTCTTCAGGTGTCTTATGTGCACTCTTCCATCACCACTGAATCTACTCAGAGGCATCTTTCCTGAGTACCTACCTGACAGGACCAGGAAGGTCATTTCCTAGAGGTTTAGATTACATTTCTCAGTTGGATACTGATTGTCAAATTTGTGATTTTAGCAAAACAAAAATTATCAGAGGTTCAGGTAAAATTGGAACAAGGTTTCAGGGTGGTCTTCCTTTTTCTGTTTGTTTGGGGTTTTTTTGGTTTGAGGTTTTTTAATGTGAAAAGGGATTACGTAGTAGACACAGCTCATTTTTGTACTTTCTAAACATTTTGACTTCTTGATTTAAAACAATATTTTCAGGGATATTAGGCTAAAGTTAGAGTTTTTAGAAGAAAAAATTGAAAGCAAAGAATACATTTGCTTCCTATTAAAACTCTTTTTTCTCTAGCTTTGAAACAAAAGTGGTGGGATGTGTGCAGGCAGGCACATGTTTGTACAACGGGAATTAGAAAGGGTTTTCTTTGAGTCAAACCCTCATTACAGCCCCAAGCCTATATGAGTTCAAGAAGCATTTGGACAATGCTTTCAGGCACATAGTGTGACCCTTGACTCCTGGCCCCTGTTCAGGGCCAGGAGTTGGACTCGATGATCTTGATGGGTCCTTTCCAACTCAGCAAATTCTATGATTCTATATTTTCTTGTTTTGTTTTGTTTTATTATTTTACTTCAGCAATCAAACCGGTTATAAAGTACCTCTGAAATTCTACTCATAACACTTACTTATATCCTTCAGCTAATATTTTATTGTCCAAATCCATTCTTGTTTGATTGCCTGTGCTTATCAGAAATGTCACAAGCTACAGTAGTAGGAGGATCAGTGGTCACCTCTTCAGCACCATCATAGCTTCAGTCAGTGTCCTCAAGCTGTTCTACAGTGTGGATACTCTGATGCAAAGACATTTACTTATTTAAACTTATTTATCATAGAATCATAGAACCAGGGACCATAAAGATCACCTACTTCCAGCCCCTGTGCCACAGGCAGGGGCACCCTTGTTCAGATCAGGTTGCTCGGGGCCCTATCCAGCCTGGCCTTGAACACTTCCAGGGATGGGACATCTACAGCTTTCCTGGGTAACATTTTGCACTGCCTCACCACCCTCACGGTAAAAAATTTCTTACTAATATCTAATCTAAAACTCTCATCTTTTAGTTCAAAACCATGCTCCCTTGTCCTAAAACTACCTGCTTATGTAACAAGTCCTCCTTTTTTATAAGCCCCCTTTGAGTACTTAAGTGTCGTTTTGCAGTTAAGGTCAAATATGGATCCTTGCGTCCTTACTGGTGGCTGAGAGAGCACACTGGGCCATATTTTACTTTACATCTCATTTTGAAAACTCAAGATTCATATGCTGTTATTACCCTGTGGTAGGGGAAAGGATAATCTAGAGTTTGTTTAATTCAGAGTGGCAAAAAGCTGAAGAGATGTGAACTAAGACACAGGCTCCTCTGTGCTTAGATTTTGGGATTGTAGATGCTTTAGGTAGAAGACAAGGTTGCAGCTGCTTCTTTCAAGGATGAATCAGACTCCTCTGGGTGAATTTGCTGTCTCACCTCTAAATGCATATAATCAGCTTGCAGAAAACCTGTCTGTACGATATCATTGACATATCAGTTCAATTTTGCTTGTGCTTTCATATATTGGAGCTGAGCATTGAATTCTAAGGGGTCAAATTCCGAACTTGGGTGCATGCTTTTAAAAGACATGGTTTGGTTCTGAACATAGAAAAAAGTGAGGACAACTAGTTTTATGCACAACAGACCACCATTGCTCAAGCTGTATTCTTCTCTCAGGAAATTTTAATAGGATTTTTGTGTACAACAGGATTGTTGTACTCCAGGGTGCAACTATTTATGTAAATATAATCATGATATTTATGTAAGAAATTCGAAAGTTTACAGTAAGAATCAAGAACAATTTCATCCTGAAGGAGTAATCATTTAACTAAGAATGCAGAGTTAAGGTTTAATCTTTTCTTTTTTCCTTTTCCAAGTGGTTTTTGCTAGCATTCTTACTACACTCAGAGTTACATAAAGTAAATATACATTGTAGCCGAGACAAAACTGCTGCGCCAACAGAAAGCAATACCCCACACCTACTGAGAAAGTCTCCCTTTTCAGTGCCTTATTTTTGCAAAAGCCCTTGTTGGGACATGGAAACCTTTGATTGTCCTGCCAGATGAGCAAGCACCACAGCCTTTCTGAAAACTGAAGCACTCTGCACACTGCTGGGTAAGCAACAGCAGGCACTTACATTCATCTAGAGCTACCCAGGAGACGGCAGTCTGGGGCTTTTGGACAATTTTTAAAATTTTAAATTAAAACTTCAAGTGTATGCTCTTATCCATCTAGTCTATGCAACAACATGGTAAAGCTGATCCATATTTACCCTGAATCACAGTGTGAACGTGACACAAAGTATGGAGTCCATTCGCTCAAAACTCTTCCCTTGCTCTGCTCATGCCCTGGGGACCAATCTGCCCTGCTGTGATCTATGTCCCCCTCACAGGGATGTCACCTGTGATGTCCCTGTATCTTAAAGTGGCACCTTGAACCGAGGATTGACAATGGGACACAGCTGGCTATGAAATGGAGAACTTCCATTGCCTGGGGAGAATAGTGAGGCAAAAAAACCTTGAGGGTGTTAAACCAAAAAGAAAAAGTTCCTTCATTTCTAACCATCTGCAGACTTCAGTCTTGTTATAAACTTTCCACACAAGGCACTGAGGAAATGTTACATTGAAAGTTTTAAGGAGAAATGTGATAACCCCACCAAGGGACAGAGCCAGACACTTCTTGGGAACAGAGAATTAGACCAGGACTCCATGGATGTCTAGTTACTAAAGGGGTTATTGAAAGTAAATTGAGTGGTTGTAAGAACTTAATGCATTTAATAGAAATGCATTAATAGAGAAATACTCTCTTTTTTGGAGGATCTAGACTCCCACTTGGGCATGAGGATCAATAGTAAAAGCAACTGCTGAAGATGACTCCAGCCATAATAAACTATTGGTCAAAGGATGTGAGAGAAATGTACAATAAGATTGGTTTGGAATTTTTTGCACAGACTGCGAACCCTAGCAGAAAAATTTTCTAAAAAAAACCTAGAGCAATAGTCTAAATTTCTGGGTAAATTTAGCTAAATGACAGATTTTAGTACAGTCAGCTTGAAAAGTCAGACATCCAAACTCGAAGTGTATAGGTCTCATTTGTGAGCCTGGGAAATGGTAAGTCTGGAGGGATTTGGGGATCTTTTTGGATATTCAGATAAACATCATCTCCACCACTGACTCTAAAGGGCAAGTCCTCCTCTGGAATGGGTAGTGGCAGGGCAACTGAATGAGAGGTTGTAAAATCCTATGCCTGGGCACCCAGACAGCTACAAAATTGTCCAAGCTACTTCTGTCAAGTACCCATACAGGCCACACACATATGATGACAGACTTTGTCAGTTTTGGAGAGGAAAACTGTACAAGATGAATCTCGACATTTAAATCTCAAAATGAGACCCGTTCACCTTGTAAGGGGATGAAAACTCCACAGGGGAAAACAGATATAGGAATGTCACCATGCTGTGGGAGGCCTTCTAACACTGGAAACTGAAAACCAAGATTAGAAGGTTGGGTTTGGACCTTTTTTCCTAAAATACATGCTGCAGCTCAGCTAGCATCGTTACTGGTCTTGGAACGGCAGTCAAGCAGTCACAGCGCATTACCACAGCGGTCTCCTCTGGCTATGGACATCTCTGAAGACAAGCAAAACACAAACAACGTGCCAGAGGCTTATTTTGTTAAAAACCCAACAAATTCAATATACACATCCCATAATTAATTTGACTTATTACACAGTACACCTCCTTGTCCTGCTGTCAGCCTACCCTAGGGCCAGGTGCAGAGACACTGGCATGCCCAGCATCCCATTCCAGTCCAGCACACCTTCCCATCTTGGTAAAAGGGCTTCCAACATCAAAGCCTCAGACTGGGGCCATTTAATTGACCCAATGATTTTGTATTATTGTGAATTCTGTGACTGTTGTTTAACCTGCAGACTGAAAAATTCACCATGAGAGTCATCACAAGAGTCAGATTTACTGTCTGTGAACTGAAAGCCCGTATCCTAAGGAGGTAGAGATGTCTTTCCAGGTTGTTGGTGTTAATGAGCCTGACACACAACTAAGCACTACTGGCTCTATCCAGCAGAGGGAAGCAGCAAAAAGAGAGCTATATTGGTTGGTTTATAATTTTAACAATCACATAATAGAATAACTAGTTACTACCTAAAGAAATATATTCATAAAAGGCAGCTACAGCCGAAGTCCCACCAGGCAGATTTGTTCATTTCTATCCAGTAACTAAGACCGTGTAAAAGTGGGACATTTCATTAGACAGAGATGTTTCCTCTGAACCTGTTGAACACTTTAATATAACCTCACATCACTGCAAGGAACAAATAATCCCTGCAGATGATACTAAACCTACACTTTTTACCTGCCCCTGTAAAATTGAACGAAAAAGTAACAGTACCACTATTGTGATTCACACATAATTGAGTGTGCCAACTAATAATCTTTAATATCCACTGCTGACAGGATGGAATTAACTGCATTTTTCCCTGTCCAACTTTCATTTTTTTCCTTGTGGTGTAAGCCAGTATCTAATCCTATCCTTATATCATTTTGGCTATATTAACTCAATTGAGGAGAAAGTACTTAGCCTAAAGCACGTTAGGGTGAGACCTTGAAATAACAATGTTTACACAAGCTAAAGATGTCTTTTGTTGAAGCGCTCCACTGATGCTTGCCAACAAAAGCTTTTCATGCGCGAAAGAGTCAATACTGAATTATAGTTAAGCCATGTAATAATTATCCTCATTAGACGTAACCAGAGCATGGATAGGATGAATTCAGTTATAAACTCTGCTAATACTCAGGAAGCATATTCTATATGTAATTTAATAATCTTGGAAATAAATACACAAGTTTTTCTGTCTTTTAGCACAAGATCTATTTAAAGCAGTGAGGCAATTCACTTCACAGTGAGAAACCCAATTTTTTCATTATTTCTTTTTAATTTAATCTGGGTGAAACTTTTGCATACGGTATTTAGGTGAGTGTAACAGTGTTTCCTGAGAGCAAGAGAGCTGGGACATGATGGTCACCACACTTCAGGTGTACCATCCTGGTGGGGAGATGGGCATGGGTGGGAACTTCTATCCTGAGCAGGGAGTGTAAATCTGGGTTGGTGTCTCTGTCTTTTCCTGGAGCTGGTGGGAGAAGAGATGACTCCCCGTGGAAAGATGCCATGGGTGCACCGAAGTTTCATCTTTTCTGTCCCTGTCTCATACTTCCCTATTCTTCTCGTCTTAACCCTGACAATTCTTGGAGATCCTTTGACTGCTTTTAGCAGCCAACGTGGTTTTAGCACAAGTTCCTAACATTCAGGCTCTGTCTAGAGCCTGCCAAACTGCTTCTCAGGCAATTTCTGCCCATGCTCTTGGCAACACGGGGGTGAGGGATTATTCCTCCCATCCCAGTCCCAGACCAGTTGCTCTCCCTTGCTTCCCCGGCCCAGTTCTACCATTCACTGTCTGCGTGTTTTTCAATTGACACTGTAGGCAGGTAACCTTAAAAACTTCATCTCAAAACATATATTGAGGGAAGAGGATGGCGGAGAGCCTTTTTATTTGTCTGTTTTACAACATCTCATCTCAACACAGTGAGCAGAAACAGACAGGACAGAGGGATGGTGAGTCTCTGGCCTGGTATTTCTTTCAGCACCCTCATATTGGCAAGCATGGCAACCGTGGGCATCTCAGTGTGTTATTTACCCTGTGAAATCCCCCTGACCCCACTGTGGGAAGCATGGCTGCTCTTTTCCCTGGGATTTTCCTCCCCCAGGACAGGAATCCTGGTTTGGCTGCCTGAACAGAGCATCAAAGCCCAGGGCAGGCTGGAGCCCCAGAATCAACTGGGGCTCTGATTCTCCCTGAACAGCTCTCTTGCAATGTCTCTGACTTTGCTGTTTCTTCTATTACAAGGGATAATATTACTTCCCTATCACTGAATTAACCAGCTGTGTCTGAAAGCATGAAAACATCACGTTTTCCTCTTCTTCATTTAAACCTGATGCCGTTCCATGAACAAAACTATCTGGAAAATTAGCTTTTGGAGGTTGAGAAACTTTGAGAGACAGGAGGCTCCTTCAATGCTGCTTGGATCTGTCCTCACGAGACTCCAGCAGACCAAGGGGAAAGAGTAGCAAATTATGTCAGCTCTTATCCGTACTTTGCCTCATCTGTTCCAGCCCTGCAAGTGCTGAACACAGAAACAGACATGCCAGTGAGAGGTCCATGGCAAAGGATACTGGGTGGTGAGACTATATGTACATAAATATTTCTAAATAAGAGGGCCAAACAAAGGCAGCAGCCATGCACCATGTCACTAGGAGCTACAGCATCCATCTCATGGATGGCACAGCCCGTGGGTGAAAACCTCTTATTTTTATGTCAGCCTCCCCCATTTGAGGCAGTGGCAAAAATCCCATAATTACAAAGAGAGGAAATTCTGCTCCTTTCTAGAGATGCAATGCTGAAGTAACTATCAAAGCTGGTGACAGTATACTGATGTGGCAGTAATACAGCTTTAAGCCTATCAAAGTAAAGGAAAGCAGACAGGATGTGAAAAAAAAATTAGTTAATGGATTTATTTTTCCAAAGATTATTTCCTTACTTTTGGAAAATTGCAGAGTTATTCAAAGACTGATTTTTCAACTACTGACATGCCTCACAGTGACAAAGTAATCAACATTTCTCAGAATATTATGAAAAAGGCCAATGGTCCGTGAAAAGCTGTATTCAAAACAACTGGTGTAAGAATGTGTTTGTGTAGTCTGAACATTTTTAAGCAATGAGGCCAGAACACTAAATTAAATATCCCATATTTTAAGTTTTCTTCGCAAAATATTTTGTAGTTACATTCAAAGTCATCAAATTTGAGGAATGATATAAATAAGATCTATCCTCCATGCTATTAAATTAAGCTGCTGCCAACATAATTATTGGCAGTAAAATTGCTTTGATTGCTATCAGCTATAATCAAATATAGGAAAAGCTTGGAATGCTGATATGTTCCACAGTAGTATGTTCTGAAGCAGTCATTAAAAAAGAAAGTTCTGACATGACATATCTCTTTAAAATTATGCTCCACAGTAGCAGATAAATCGCATAATGAATTCTTGGGTTGTTGCAGCCTGTATATTTAAGCTCAAGTTATTATATTATTTCCATTTGTCTTTTTGAACAGTTTAATATTGTAAGTAAGCAACAGCTCAATGTACTGAATTATTCACCAGCCTGTGGAGTGCAGATTCTTAGCACAGCAATTCTGGAGAAACCTCTCCCACCTCTAGCCAGGACACGCATACCAAAACAGAGAGGGCAGCTCTCCAGCACCCAGATCACCCTGGTCCATCCAAGCCCTGCCCAAGGACAGAGTGAATCTCTGCTCACAGCCTGTGGCTGGGTTAATTCTTTCCATTAGGAGCCAGTCCATCACAGCAGCAAGGAAAGGCAGAGCAGTGCAGAGCAGAGCAAGCTGCACAGGTTGAAGGCGAGAATCCGTGTGTGAACAGACCCCTGGGGTCGCTTCTCAGTCACCACATAGTCAGGCGTCAGGCTTCAGGCAAGAACTGCACACAGACCTTGGGCTAAGCCCGAGGTTTGTTCCACTTGTGGCTTTCATAGAAACCGAGAGAACACGGGCTGAGACCATAAACACAGCTGGATACCAAGGGCTGTTCCTTCTCTGGCAGGAACACCACAGTATAATCTTTCCCTAGCCCCAGGACATCTGCCTCCCCTCCTCACAGGGACACATCCCCCCAGGATCTCTAAAGGCAGAGAGCAAGGGCCGGGACACACTGAGTGAGGGCAGCAGCCGCTGGGGATGTTCAAGTTCATTCCACACTCACCCTACAAGGGAAATCACAGGGCTGGGTCACTTCCCAGCTCCGCAAAGCCACGCTACCAGAGCAGCAGGGGAGGAAAAAAAAAGTCTTCATAAAACAAATCCTACAGGATTTCCTCACAATAATCCTCTACCCAGAGTGAGGTACCTGCATTGCTTTAGTCACCTGCTGTTTTGAGGAGCGTAACTGCTGGAAGAACAGAAGGGCAGGCTTACTCAGTTATTTCCCCCAAGTATTCTGGAATAACAAAGGGTTGCCTCCAGATACCCTGTCTCAGTTAGAAGTGGAAACTAAAATTCTCCCCAAGGTTCCTGCTTTGTTGTTGAATTTCAGAAAGAAGCAGAATTAACTGCTTCTTGCACTCAGACTACACTACAGACAGCTTTTTGCCCCTGCAAATCTTACTGTGAAACCATTGCAGGGACAGCAATGATTTTCAGAGGGGTTGCATGAGACAGTGCCTCTAAATGCCTTGGAAATTCTCAGTATAAACAAAAATGGCAGTCAATTAATTTGACAGGAAAAAAAGTTGTCCTTTACAAGATATGCTTGTGCCAATTGCGCTCTATAGGCTCACATCCAGAGGTAAAATAACTTTCCTCCCCCAGACTATACTCAATGTATGCCATAAAAATTTCACCAGATAGTGGAAAATTCAATGTACTATAAGACAACATATATGTCAGAGGAAGCCAAATAGTCTGTCAGTCTCAGAATAATTCTACAATAGTTTTTAGAAATAAAACTAGAATAAGAAAGGGCAGGTATTTTTAGTTACTGCTTTTTATTAAGGGTAATCAAGAACGTTGAAAGAACAAGTGTTATTTTAGATAAGCGTTAAGGGAAGTGATAGATGCAATGTTACTTCTAAATTAGTTTTATCAGTTGACCCTCTTCTTCAAAATTATAAAAGGTTGAATTATGATGTTGCATTTTGTAGATGCAGCAGGTCTTGGACACAAGGTGCAGCAGGAACACCTAGACCCTCCTCGCCAGCGCTGGTGTGGGAGGGGCCATCTCCCTGCAGCCTGGGCATGCTGGCAGCTCAGCTGGGAGGTGGCTCCAGACAGGGGGTTGAACAAGCTGCAGCCAGACACAACCTTCTGCCCCTGCTCACCCCAGCTGGACCCAGCTGATCATCTCACAGCACCCAAGCAGCCAGTGCTGCTGCTTTGAGGAATGGGCAGAAATGGGGAAGCAGTGAATGGCAGCACGTTCTTTGCACTACTTCGTGTTAAAAGATTTTCTTTACATTTTGAAAAGGCAGCTTATACCTGATCTCGTCGCATGAAGGACAAAATACACCACTTTCAGTTATGTCACTGCACGCTGGGTAGGAAAGCACAGACATTAACAGAGCCACAGCCAAACATCGAGTGCATCTGCATTCTTTGTCTGCAGCCCAGGCTTTTCCTGCCTCGCAGTGACAGGATCAGGGAAGAATTTTCTGTGACTAATTAGGTTTTAACTTGCCAGAGAGAACATGGACATTGGCAGTCTATTGTATAATAGTGAAGCAAAGTTTGAACTAGATTGAACTTAATTTCCTTTTCACTGAAAGGAAAGAAAGATTAATGAAATATCCCCAAATCCATCCTGTTAGCTTTTATTAAATCAGCAAATGAAATTTAACCTCCAATTCTGTTATAAAATCTTTTCCTGTAGATTAAGTTTCTGCAAACATAAATGAAATAGACATACTCTTCCCTGCAACATTTTAGATATGAAAATTACATTACTTCAATCAGCATCAATGTTACTTTAGGCAAATACCATATTAAGAAACAATTATTTCTTGTGTTTCTTTTCACAGTGTTACCTAGATTTCATGAAATGCCAGAACTTTTTTAGTCTTTTCTGAAAACCACTTGCTGATATTCCAACATGTCCTTGTTCTTTCACTTGCTGATATTCTAACATGTCCTTGTTCTTTCAGCCAATAGGACAGAGTTAACCCTTCAGGAATACAGAGCTTTCCTTTATTAAGGTTATAATTTTCATCTGAGGGACTCTAAATCATGTTCCTCTCCCACCTTCTCTACTGCTTCTGGGCTCTAGTTATTGCGTTATCACCCTGCCTCACCACTCTTCTCCTAAACATCTCATTGAAGTTGACAGAGTGACATCAGGAAAACCCAGCACCCTTCACCTCAGCAGATGGGGACCGGCCCTCAGGTGTTCTTTATGGACAATCAGTCAAGTGTGGTCCCTTAACTTGCTTCCAGTCATAACCTTGAAGGACCAGAGGAGGTGACATCTCTCTGAAGCATCCATAACTGCATGGCAAGGTCTAAACCTTAGAAGCTATTTACCTGCAAATGTTGAAACAAATGAGTTAGGAAGTGGGGCTCTGCTATTTCTCACTGGTAAGACAGCTGTAAAAGTGAGTGTGATGAGCATATGCTGCACGGGGACTGCCTCTGTGCAGCTGCTTGCACACCAGGCCCTCATCCTGCTGGGGGTCAGACTAGAGGCTCTGAGGGCTCTGGTGTGCTGCTGCAAAGGGCAGAGCCGTGCAGAACCTTGCCTCCGAAAACGGGGTCCTGTACTCCACCCAGGTGAGTGTTCCCGCCATGCTGAACAGGCCCTGCCAACTCCGAGCCTTTGGAAAGCACAGGGCTCTGCAGGGGGAGAAGCGTCACTGCCATAGAAGTTAAAACATTAACACTGTTTACGTCAAACTGCCAGTGCTTGGTACCGCACAAGACAATATGAAACTGTATAAAATATTTGCAATGATTGCCAAGAAAGCAGACGCTGCCAATACTCCAGAGCACATCCTCTGGAACTGATTACTTCTAATCCTTTAGAAAATGTATAAATAAAATGATGCCAAGACTGATGGACAAGCCAGGGCACCTACTCATGTTTCTAATATACTGCTTTCCCTCCACCCCCTTCCCTTCTGTGTACAAAATGCTCTCCTTTGTTAGTAACTTAAGTTGACAATCATCAAAAGAAATCAAACTGTATATAAACGAACATTCTGAAGCATGTCACAGTACGTCAGAAACTATAGAAATCTACTAAAAGTCTGCAAAACAAGTATTTAAATCTTTTAGTAATGCTTTAGTAGAATGATTATTTAACTTACTAGCAAGAATGCATTTAGCAGGAGCACCAGAGGCGTTTACCCTTAGTATTAGCTGCTCAATCACATAGCCTAATCCCAGAGGCCTAATCTGCGTGTTAGTGGGAACACAGCAATTATCTACATTCATTAGAAATTAGAAAGGGGGAAGGTGGAGAGAAAACCTCAGTGGGTGGATAATTAGTTTCACATACTCTCATTGTTTGCATGAGGCCAAATCCATATTGCCATTGAAGTCAAAGGAGCTTTTACTGGCCCATCCTGCCTTTTCTTGCTGTCCAGACCACCAGCTATGAACATCAGAACTGCTTGTCTTAGCCAAGGAGACACAAACTTGTTCTAGCCTTAAATATACTAGAAGGGTCTTTCTTTCTCATAAGTGTCTAGTAAGCTAGAGTAAGTGGATTTCAATAGCCTGCTTGTTGGTAACTGCAGCTGGTGCCTGCTTTGGGTTCTTTATTTTGTGCTTAACACAATACTGCTTTAGAACAGATGGATTTAGCAAAGCTTGCTAAGATACTAAATAAGAGGGTGTTCCTAAAGCAGCTGGACACAAATTGAGTAAACATATAATGGAAGACCGGTCCTTTCATTCTCCATTCCCTATTAAAGATGTAATGATTTATCATGTAGCTGGAGAACTGACATTCCTCTCAATCGAAAGGTAGTGTTACGCCTCACTATGAGTCATTTATGGTTAATCCCAGGCAGGGGGAGAGAACAGGCTACTCTTGCAGCCTGATTTCTGCAAGCTCATTATAATTACAGCTGTCCTCAGGCTCAAGAATTCAGAAATATTTCATGTCTCCAAAGTTTTACTGTAGTTCTTTGTAGCAGCAGTTATGTGTTCATTTTCAGTCAGTGTAGCAATAAGATGTGCTGTGGTATTCTCTACCCCTATAAGCCTCTTTCATTAATGACAGAAATTGGTGAAAACAGTTTAATTGAGGGTCTTTGGAGATTTCCAGTCACTTCAAGTGACCAGGAAACTGTGCAAGCTGCTGTACAAATACCTATTCTAAGCTCAGGTCAGAGATTGCTATTTAGAGATGTTCTGTCTTCATTAATTCACCATAGATATAAATCTTAGGTGATTTCAAGCATGAAAGGCATGACCAATGCTTGCAATTCTCTTTGCTTTGAGAACATACATTGAGATAAGTCTTACTTGAAGGTCAGCTGACAAAGTCTATATACAAGAGGCAAACATGCACGAATCCAGCTTGATTCTGAGTCTGAGATGTAAAATGGGCCTTCCTCCTCACGAGTTTCACGTTCTCTGATCAGTGACCTTTGAAGACCTCTACTACACAAGGCAAAGGAGAAGTGCAGTGGTGAGAGGAGGTTAGGACCAAGCAGGGTGTGATGGATCTAAGCAAAACTATGTTCAAGGAAATGTTTAATGCTGGCTGTGTTGTGACTGCAGAAATGGAAGTGTCTGCAGAGACCTGCAAGTATCTCTGAAGTCATTAAGTGACTTTTAAGGAAAGGACTCCAGCTTCTCAGGCCATATACAAATGGGCTCTCAGTTGTGGCAAAGACCAGTTACTTCAATTTTCCTGTAAGAGAAAGTAGGGAGAGATGGAGGTTGCAGAATGCTGCAATGTTGAAGAGGCTGAAGGATCACTTCCCCAGGTACTGCAATGTCCAGCATGGCCCTCTGCCATGTGCAACCTTGGTAGACATCTCGTCTGCAAGTGCTTAGTGACGAAAAAATGTAAAATAGGAAGAACCAGAAGAAATTCTAACCTTGAGTTCATTTTCAGATGGAGATCATGGGGATTTTTTAAAAATGCATGTAGTATCAAAAGATAATTTGGTTTGGAAGAGGGCTCAGGAAGCCATCTAATCCAGCCCCCTAGTAACATCCCGACTACACAGACATGTGTATCCTCTTTTACAGAGAGGAAAATCCTTGTAATAGGGAAACAAACAGTTAAAAGCATAACGTTACCCAAGAATTACCTTTTCTTGGAGTGATGTTCCGACAATTCAAACAGGCAGTAAAAGGCCACTCTGTGATGACAAGGAGGTGCAAAAGTTTCAAAGTCAAGGACTGAAACAAAAACTTACTGGGGTGACCAGCTTGTACCAGAGTAATTAGTTTATGAAGGAAAAATCTGACTGATATAATTTTGGAAAAACTTTACTAGGAAGCTACTGGAAAGAGAGCCACCAAGTAGGAAGACAAACTCCTTCCAAGGAGCTCAGAAGCAGATACCATTTGCATGGCAGAAAACAGAAATTGAATATGCTTCCTGGAAAAAATGTGAAGAGCTCAGTGAGAGCTCTTTCCGAAATGTGTGTTGTTCTTCCTCACTTTCTGGGTGGTGGTGGTTCTGCTTTCTCATGTATCAACTCAGCCTCAGACAGAAACTCATTATTATGTAAAATACAACATGCTAACTCAGAATCTAAAACCCTATAATCTTAAAATCCAGCATATGGAAAATGTAAATGGGTGGTGTGGTGTGAGAAGCTGTTTTCATCTACTTCTTGCCAGCATTTGATGCCCAGAAGAAAAAAGAGAAAGCTTTGTTTATGTGCCATCCTTACACCAAAACAGTTTCCCAAGAGCCATCATGTGTCCCAAGTTAGGCCACTGATTGTTTTATTCAGCAACCTTTCAAAGCACAACTTCAACAGTGTGAGTAAATGAATTTAAAGAATTTTATTGAAATAGTTTTGTTCTTTCTACGGACATGGATACAAGCCCACAGGCACACATCTTGAATCTACTGACATCTTGTAACCAAAGCTTATTCATTATGTGAGATGGGAGTGAAGTGGGGGTGAATCCTGGTTCCTTGTCCCGACAGTGTCTCATCCTTAGGCGAAGGCAACAGGGGAGGGGATGACAACAATTTCCCAAAACCACAAATCTGAGCAGGGCATGGGGGTCACCACTGAAAGAGCTTTGGACACTGAGCTAAATGATGGCCAGGGATAGGTTCTGGGAGCAGTACAGGTGGTCCTGCTGCATGGGACCCAGGGCCACAGGCAGAAAGACAGCAGCCTGTGGTGGGATCTAGAGGAGCCTGTGGTGGGATCTAGAGGCGCCTGTAGGGCCAGGGACTGGCAGCTCAGGCAGAAGGAAGGGATTTTTCTGGACAGCTGGGGAGAAGAACTTGGTCGAGATAGCAAAGGCTCTCAGAGGTAAGGTAAGAGACACCTCCCTTTATGAGGAACCTCTATCCCTGGTACAGAAATCTGCCTTAAACAGTAGCATTATGAGACAGCTATTGTTTTGAGAGGCTTTAAAATGCAGCTGCTCAACATATCTAAACAAATTTGTTTGTAAGCATGCAAAGAAATATACTTCAGACAATATACTCCCACTGAGAGCCTGGGCTCTAGCAGTAAAGACACTGATGCGAGAACCAGTTAAAAGTATCCATAAATTAACAAATGTAGGAGCCTCCAGACTTACTTACTTACTTACTTTTACAAAACACACAGCTTTAAAGGACACGGACCAAGATTACAAGTATCATTGCTATAGCTATGACAACATTTGATAATCAATCATCTCATTTCGTGTTTAAAGATCTCTCATAGGTTTTTAATTAAACTTTAGAGGATCCAAATCATAGGTTTTGCTGTTGCACAGATACGTTTACCATGAGATTAATTCTGGTTGATTGATATGTATGCACTCAAGGCAGTTCAGAATATGCTGCTTACAAGGCATGCAAAGTCTGCTTGTACTGTAGCATACCTCAGCCACAATTAGCTGTCATGAATTTCTTTTCATGGAAGGACTATCTATTTTAATTATCCTTACTTTATTGTGCCAGGTGAACTGGTTTAGCAATTCTTACATTTCACCCAAACCTTTGTCCATATTTAGATTTTAACAAATTTCAAAATTATCCTAAGAAAATGAGACTTGTGCGGTCATATTGTTTCTGTGTTTATTTGTGTCTGTTTGCATGTCCCTGCCCAGGAGTTTTTGATCCCCTTAGCTCTTGACAGAGGTTAGAGGTCTCTAAAACACGACTTTTCTGTTTCGTGCAAACAGACAACCTGGAGAACACCAATGCTAGTACTTTCCTCACTGCAAGAAAAGTTGCCTTGTTAGACACCACTAAATCTACATGATAATATAAAAATATAAATCCTCAGTCACAAGAAATATTTCATAGGAACATAGGGTATTTCAGGCTGGCAGTGCCCCCAGAAGGGGTCTTCTACAATAACCATGGCAAAGTCATGAAGCCAGAACATATTGCTCAGGGCTTGGCCCAGACAGGTCTGGAGAACCTCTGAGGATGAAGGTTGCACAGACCCTCCAAGCGACCTGCCCCATCACCTACAGTCCTCACAGGAAAAAAGTGTTCCCTGCACCCAGTCTGAACCCCTCTGGTTTCAGTGTACACTGTCACCTCTTGTCCTCCCACCCTGCAGTGCTGAGCACGGCCTGGCTTCATCTTCTCCGTGACCTCCCTGTAGGTACCAGGGGTTGTTGTGTGGTCCCCATTAAGTTGTCTTCTGGCTGAACAAGCCCTGGTCCCACAGCCTCTCCTCAGTGGGTCTGTGCCCAGCTCACTGCCCACCATCCCTACAGGACCTTTCCCACAGAGCTGCTCAGCCAGGCAGTGCCAGCCCGGGTCACTGCCAGGGGTCTGCCTTCCCAGAGGCAAAGCCTTGTCTTTGCCCTCAACTGAAATGCCAGGAACCTTATGAAATACAAGCTGCTGGCCACCCTGCTGCTGGTGTCAGAGCCTGGCCATGTGGGATAGTCCAGCTGTGCTATGCTGCAGCTGGACTCTGGTGGCTTCCCAGCACACCAAGACCAATACAGGACATCTGCTCCCAGACAGAATGTTAACTAGGCTGGCTCTCATCTCTGTGGTCAGAGCCACAGCATGGGACCATTTTAATGTCTACTTTAAGCATATTTTAAAGGCAAAATTTTGCCCTCGCCACTTGGCAGAGGCTAGGAAATGGACTGACACAGCCTCATCTCTTGCCAGCCTGCCTCTGCAGGACAGGACACACACTGAGATGCTTTTCACCGTGAGCAGCATGCATTGCCCAGAGATGCAGGCCAAGAGAGGAAAGAAGCAGGTTCCAGATTCAGAGTAAACCAAAGGAAATTGTACTTGGTGAACATGCAGGTAAGTAAGTGGCAAAAGTTAACCCAAGTTCAGGCAGCAAGTGGATAAAAGAGAAAAAATATTCACAGAGACCATATGAGAAAATTTCTGTCTCACAAAATCCCTGATCCAAATATCACAGGTAGATGAGATTGTAGTCTGTGAAATATTTTTGCCTTGTTTGTGTGCATGTTCTCCTTCCTAGACATCTGTGGTTGGCTGCCACACAGATGGGATGCCAAACGGGTTAGGTACCTATGGTTAGCCTGACACAGTGTGATTGTGCCTAAACTGAAGCAACACACAGGATTCACACAGACAGGAAGCCTGAATTGTCCCTACCACTGAAGAGCCCTTTCAAGTCCTCCCATGGCATCCACTTTTTCTCCATCTCCCAGGAAATGTGACTATGCAGGAAGCCTCCCAGACCTCGTCCCATGATCAAACAACACAGCACAACATCACACCCCTATCCATGTAACTGGGGTTAAAGCTTCATTCCCATTTAGGCAGTAATTCAGGCAGTTAAGATCCCAGAAACTGCACAGTTTCAAATAGGACCAGAAGCCTGGGTGTTCAGTGGGCTGCTTCTCTATCAATGCTTTTTTAAAATACATGTTGCAATGACTTGCTGAGAAACTAGACTATTTGACATTGTTTTGAAGTTCAGGCTGTCTTCAAGGCCCTTACCTTCAATTCACATGTTGTAAGCCTTTCGAGTCTGGTATTAATAATAAATATTATTCCATGCATCCTTATTTTCTGCTTAATTTAATTACAGAAAATGTAATAGCCTTATGAAAATAATATATGAGTTTTCAAACCTAATTAACATGATACAAGTGCACAGGTCACTAAAACAGTTGTTTTATCTGGAAGCCTTCCATGCAAACAGATAAAAACAAAACTACATTTAATTCAGCAACTTCACTGTAAAGTTAAATCAAAGATGACTACTTCTTGCCTAGGGGTGCAGCCTTCCTGGTAATAAATGCCTTCCTCTTGTCATTATTTTAGAAAAAGAGAAAGAGATATGAGGGCCCTATCACAGAGTTTAAAGTATGTCCAAGTCAGCCATGACCAAGGCTTAACTGTTAGAGCAGCCCTCTATCACCAAGGAGAAAATCAACCCAGATGTATCATATTATTTTATTAGTCTAACAGCAAATTTTACTTTTAAGGTAAACCCACCCATTTCTCCCCCTTTTCCACCTTGCTATACCTTCTATACCACCCCTCAACATGCCAGTCTGATCCCTCAATTGATTTTGGTCTTTAATGTAATTTAGAAAGAACTATACATCAAATGAGAAAAAATAATCCTAAGATTTTACTCTCATTTTACATTTTCTTGAATATTCTTAGAGTTGTGTCCTGAAGAAAAAAAAAACAAAGCACATTTGATAATGGCAGCAGAGTAATTTGTAATTCAGGACTAGAGACCTGCATTCAACAAGTAGTTTATTGCTCTCAGTCAAAGAGAATTGATTCCCTCATTTCTTGGAAAAGGAAAAAAAATTACTCTGGTATCCAGGATGTCACATATCTGCCTACCCACAGGCATTTGTCTGTCCATCAGCCAAGGAGAAACAACACCCACTGGCAAATAGATAGTGCTGTTTGACAGATATAAAGGCTGATTCATCCAAGGACTAAAGCAGGCAAACATTTTGTCTGTGGCAGCTGAAGAAGCTCCTGCCTGCTGCAGCCTTACACAGTGCTCCTGCTCCTGCACAGCTGAGGAGCACACGTCTGAATGCATGGCCATGCTGCCCGTCATGTCCTGGGAGGACTGAGTTGGACAGCCCTCAGCCTCAGAGGGCATTCTACTGGGTTTTCCAAGTGTCGTGTCAGAACAGAGGGGCAAGAACAAGGCTGGAGGAGAAACCATGCAAAGCAAACACCTGAAGACTTGCTTTCTATTGGTGCAGTTTGGCAACTCAACCAGATAAGCTCAGAAATCCAGCCTAGCTGCTTGGGTGCCTTGAGATGTAATGAAACCTTCATTTTAACCACAGCTTTCAGGACCAAAGTTATCCAATAAGCCCAGATGCACACTGATGAAGGTTAAGGTGAGCTTTTAGCACCTGGAAAAGACAAATCCACTTGGGGTAAACAAATCAGCTGTACCTTCACTGAGGGGTACCTCCAGCTGGCAGCAGAGGTGAGGGCATGGCAGGCAGTGACTACTTTCAGTCAAAACCAGACCTGGAGCAGTAGGAGCCAGGCTTCCCAAAATGACTCAGTGGTTAGAAAACCTGCCCATGAAGCAGGCTGCCTGTGCTGGGGCCACTTCACTGGGCACCACCCACAGCTCCCCTGCTCCCCAAAATATTTCTGCAACAGAGCTGTAAGTGTGCAACTCCACCTACTTCTCTAGGAGCTTCAGAAGATGTCAGAGGGGTATGTGAAGGTGTAAAAATCCACATATGTCCATATTCTCCATAACGTCATAACCCTCATATTCCAGTAACTTTCTCTGTGCAACAGTCCTTTAGCAGATTTTCAGAAAGAGCCAATGTCATTATGCAAAGGCTATATCCCTCCTTAAGCTAAAACCATCACATTTTTATTTAAAGAGGGGTTCAAAATTTAAAGCTGATTTTTCTGCTTTGTTTAAACTCTTAAAACATTGAAACATGCTACCCATTAAAATCATTACCTCTGAAATCCTCTCATAAAAAACCCTCTGTTTATTTCTAAAACTCAATGTCAGGACCTTCATTATTTTTAAAATTCTGTGAAACATCTACACCTAATTCATAATTAAATGACCTTTTCACAAAACTCCATAACAGCACAAGAGCAGGTTTTGGATGAGAACAGAATTGCACAGTGAAACCAAGCACTTTGGGTTTCCCCAATGAAAGGCTGGTCATGTGGCCAGCAGCTGTGACAGAGTGGGATCTCTATATAATGTGAAATGTAGTAATAATTACCTTTTCCTGTGCTCCCCCATAAAATAACAAACAAATTATAACTTAGAAGAAAAAGAAAGTTAGTGTTTCTTTGCAAAGATTAAAAAACAGTGAAGATTCAGGATAAAGAAAAGATGTTGAAGAATGAATGAAAGAAAAAAATACTTCAAATAGAAAAAAAAGCTTTTGTACAGTCATACTCCCCCAGACGCAGAGAGCAGCTTGCAGTTTAGAATTACTAGGAACAATTAAAATGAAACAATAACAAATGCACAGTTCAAAGGCAAAGCAATCCCCTTTCCTCCCCTCTTCCCTCTCTCTCAGCCTGCAGTTAATCCAAAGACCACGAAGAGGTTTGTACCCCACAGGCAGGTAAAATTATGAAACATGGGAGAGAAAGCCACCCCAGATTCACACCAAAATACATCTCAGTGCAGGTTTCCCAAAACAAGCACAGCAGGGATTTTGTGGTCAGCATCAACACTGCTAAAAATAGGTGTTTCTTCCATTTGCCCTCCCGAGGTGCACCTCTCTTGAGTCTAGAGAAAAAACCAGAAACCCATCCCTGTCCCACACAGGAGAAAAGTTAGAAAATGTTTGGACTGATTGAATAATAAGAAGCAATAAGGAGCAGTTATCAACGCCAGGAGATTCCTCTGGAACAAGGAAAGAAAGATGTGACAAGAGCTACCAGCTGGAAGAGGAGACAGAACGAGTGATGACAGGACCTAAAATGGTTTGCAGTTGCTTCTGGGCTGCTGCAGCTACTCTTTGCTATATTTAAAGAGCCAATGGCCAGAGCAGCCTTTTGGGAAAATACTCCTCTCACCAAGGCGCTCCTGCGCTAGAGGATGTCGCTGTTCATCAGGGGAAGGAGGCCTTGGGAATCCATTTCAAGCTAAAGGACTGCTGCTATAGAATAATATAATCCAGTGATGAACCCCAGCAGATTTATCTTGTCCATTTTTTTTTTCTCTAAGCAACACAGTCTGAAGAAACAGCTCCTAAATTTTGGGTGCAGAGAGCTACAGAGATTATACTGTCATACATCACCAGTGGCACTTTCCCACCCCTGTCCTCTGCCAGTCCCAAGGGGTTTGTAACCTTCATTCAGCACCTTTCTGTGGTACTCTCTGGCAAGACCTTGATTTCCACAGAGCACCCCAGAGCCGCATGGCAGCTCTGGAAGCACACAGCTTTTAGCTCTGGAGTCCCTAAATCAGTTCCCACTGTGGTCACTAGGGCAGGTGCTATCACATGGACACAGAACAGGACTTCACAACCTTGCATGGGGGACTTTGCTCCTTTATCAGGACAAAATCCCTGATCGAGGACAAACCATGTGTGAGATGAAAGCATGTGTTCCTCTGCCTATGGCACTTCCTCATTTCTACTGGGCATGTGTGAGACTCAAATATGAACACAACAGGGCCACAGCTTTTCTTCTCTTGTACCACTTCAGTTAGAATATGTCCCAAGGCAGCTTGGTTTTGGCAGTTTCCTCTTCTCTCCACTCATTTTTCTGGCATTTCTATTTCTTTTCCTAATCAAGATCTCCAAGGCTGGAACAGCAGGAAGGAGTGAGATCTGTGGCAGTTTCAAATCTCAACTAGTGATGAGGAAGCAAAATGTAGGGTGAATGCTGTTTGCTATAATCCACGCCTGCCCAAAACCCACAAAAGTTCAAAGATTCAGGCTGTGACCTGTTCTGCTTAGATTTTAAGCTGGGGTGGCATCCTGAAGCAGCATGAAGGGCTTGAATTTGACAGCAAAGAAACTTCGGGAGCATTTCTTATGAAGGTTGTGCTCAAGATGGCAGAAACCTCAATCTTTTGGCCCTCTTCCCGAGAGGAACTGGCTAAATTAAGGCCCCTTTCAGTTGTGGATATAACCCTAAACCAAAACCACAGGGATCTGATTCAAAACCTGCCTGCCTGAAACTGAGGCAGCTGGAATTCAAAGCTGGAATTCAAAGACTTTCAAAAGGAAGGTTTGGGCTTGCAAAGGAAAACCTAAATTTGTCAAACCCAAACAAACACACCTCAGCAGTGAGCTCTGGGCCCATCCTCTGCCTTTCCAGGCCTCACATTCCTCAAATCCATCTGAAAACACAGATTAGTCCTGTTATCCAAGTGCTTGCTAGCATGGAGACTAGACAGGATGGAAAGAATTGATTGTGGGCGTCATTTTGCTTTCCAGAGACCAGCACTGCCCAGGTGGCAGTGGCAGGTGGAGGATGCACTGCAGAGAATCAGGGATGCCCCTCAGCTTGCTCAGGCACTGGCAGTGAGCATCCTCTGCTCAGAGAGCTTCATGGGGAGCTCAGCTGCTGAAATTCTCCCTGAAGCCCACAGGTTGTAGCATAGACAAGAAGCATTCTCACTCTCCTGAACTCTATAAATTAACAGTGAGTTTGACCCGGATTTCTCAGTCTTGTTCATCAGGCATAGCTGGACTGAAGAGAAGGGAAACAAAAAAAAACCCAAACAACAACAAAAACAAAAAACCCCAAATTTGCTGCAGCTTTGTTAAAAATGTACTTTGGAAGCAGTTTTGGAGAGGGCATGTGGCTGCCCTTGCAGTCCCCTAGGGATGCTGTGCTCGTGGGAAGTGCAGTGATGTTGGATGAAGTCTGCATAGCTCTAAATCTGCTGCAAACACCCTGCTGGGTCACAGCCAGGTGACAACAAGGGCTGAGGTATAGAGCTGGAGGCCACATCTTTATATCCATGCAGGAGGGCATGGAGTTCTCTTTTTTTAACCTCAAACTGATGGCCCTGACATTGAACGCACTGCACCCTTCTTTTTCTTAAACCAAACTACATGCACTCCAGAAGGCTGAAAACATATATCTCAGTTGTGAGTCTGCATTTCTGCCCTTTGGGGACTATTACTAACTGCAGTTAGGGATGGACCTGCCCCAAACCTGCTGTGTGTGTTTCAAACACACCCCAGACTCTCTTTTCAGAGCTGCAGATGCAAGCAGGGTGAGAATATGGGTTCAGCCTCTATTTCAACTTGGACTCATTCCCCACATTTCCACTTGGATCTATTTCTAATTTTAACTACATCCATTATGACATTTAGGGTTTGCTTGCCGCTTTTTGTAATAGTTGGGCTCTCAGCTCCACAGACAGCCTCTGACAAGTTTCAGTTAATGTGAAAGCACACCGAGGTATTTATGTCTCTGCAGACAAGGGTGAAAAGGCCAAATGCAGCTGCTGAAACTCTCACCCGATGTGAGGGGAGTGACGTTTCAGTGACAAAGTGACTTTAACACAGGGCTTGCAGTCCAACAGCCTGCTGCAATTCTCTTTGGCCTCTTTAGTCATTCTGCCAAAGTTTGATCACAGGAGGGTACCCAGGGCAGCAGCAGCTCCTTAAGGGAACCACAAAATTTGAGTGGCCAACATGCAGCATCACTAAACAAACAAGCATAAGGGAACATCCTTTCTGGGGATGCCATTATGATAGCCCTCCCTACCCAAATCCCCTAGGGCTTCAAGATTGCACCTATAATGACTGTCTGACTATAAAGCCTGTCTCTTGCATTCAGTCTAATTAGAAATCTGAAGCAAAAATTACTTAAAATATTTTCTTCTTTTAATGCAAGCACGTGCACTAGACACATCCAATGTGAACAGGAGACTACAAAGAACTTTATATTCTTCCTATTGTCCTGTACAAAGTGTTACAGAGTCTTTGCTAGGACACCTCCCAGCAATTTATAAAATGAACTAAAATATTTGTAAAAAGAAACCCCAGTCCTGAATAAGATATATGATCCATTATTATACAGCTCAGTAAATACAGTATGTATATATAGTAAATATAAAGTGAATTTACTGATGGACTGTCCAACAACCACTCAGTATGGCCTGACTGATCTCCTAAATTTCCTCACATCTCTTATCTTGTAGGACCATGCCTTTAGGGCAGGGGCCACCTCTTTGCTCTGAATTTTTTCAGCACCTTGTAGATCCTGTTCACTCTTAAGCACTGCAGTATAGCTATTGCACAATATTGAACTACAATATTGGTATTGAGTAATATAAACACAGATACTTACCTAGTTTGAAAAACATGTATTAATACCATCTGGCCTGAAAAACCGTGACTCTACTATAACTAAAATACATTAATTTGCTCACATGTAAAAGCACGGATGCAAGCAAAATTCTGAAACTGGCTTCAGTTTCCTTTGGTACAACACTGACCTCTCCCTTCAGCCACTGACTTCAAGTTCTCAGGCCCAAAACTCATGTGCTTTGTCCTCTTTAGTTCCTGGGGCTTCAGCTGTAACACAGAGAATAAGTATTGTGTCAGAAAACAAGTTTTCTTGCCCAGTTTATAATATTCTACACGAACTGAGAAATGTCCTGGACTGACGTCTCGAGCACTTCTGCACTTGGGAAATGCAGTCTTGTGTCTTTAGATGTGATTTCTTGACAGCAGGTGGTACCTATATGTACTTCCATATATACAGACTGTGTGCTACTTCTTTAAAGATAAAGGCTACAGCATTCTTTCTAGGTGGTCTGGGCACCTCTGCTTGTATGTGACACATGCTGCACACTCACCTCAGCCTAAGTCAACAGGCATTACCTGTCATACAGACTAACTTGTGGTCATCTAGAACTTACAATTCTGGGTCCAAGAAAAGTTATATATAAAACTCTTTTAAGGAAATAGTAGCAATACAATCGGCAGCTTTAATGGGATCTCCAACTCTGTCACACCTATTGAGGAACAAGTCATAAATGTCACTTTTCCTTGTTTTGCTAGAGGACATTATGAGGCCATGGGAAGTGATCCAGGGCTTCATTGCATGAAGCAGTGGATATAATCATATTGCAGTTAAAAGTTTTAGTCTAAATATAGGGTGTGAGAAGAGCTGAGAATTGCTAGTGGTCCAGAATTTTTGCTGGTGGTGAATCCAGAAATTCTGCTGATGCTGATCCAGAAGTTTTGGAAAGAATTTGGGCTAAAGTCCACATCATGTAAAGAGCAACCATATCTTAAGCTCGAGCTGTAGCCTCTACAGGGACTGGAGCCGCCTTGTGCCCAGCAGCACAGAGATGGGTGCTGGCAGCTTCTGCAGTCCAAATGATCAGGAATAGCAGGAAGCTGAGCCACATGAGCACGTTCAACACTAGCTCTGTACATCAGAAATTACCATGTGGTCAACAGTACCATGACATGGTACCCCTTCATTCATCTGTGGAATGTATGCATGCACCTACAACAGGAGTTCCCAAGCCATTCCAAGAGGCTAGATAAGCACTGAAGCTTTGGGTTTTTTCTGTTCCAGAGAAGAGAACAGCTTGGGTACAAAAATCTTGTTCCAGGGCTAAGGTAAAAGCACCTCTTTTAAAGGGAGTTTCATCTTGAAGATCCTGAAACAAAGGGGTTGTGCCATTCCTGAAGAGGGATTAGAGAGCTTTAACACCACTCAGTGCATCTGCACTACTGCTAAAACAGGAGGCTGGAGGAGATTGGAAACCAACTAAATCTGAATTAAAATTAGCATTATAAAAAGTTCCCAATCTGATTCTGGGAGTTAGGCTGTGATCTTATTTACATGGTTTTTAATAAGGATAAGCTCCAGAAGCTGCCTAGAGGATAATAATGTTACAGGATTTAAACTGCTGTAATTGGGACCCAAACCTGAATTACTGAAATTACTCCAGTTTCATACCAGAGAAACTAAGCAAACAATCTAGGCCTTCCTATCCCAACATCCCAGGGGGACAAGAGTGTAATGCTGAGCCTAAGAAATCCACTGTATTGAATAAACCAGGAGGTGGTCTAGTAACTACACTTAAACATTTCTTTCTTAATTTATCACCTCTATTCTCACAGTATTCTGACCCTTTCTGTCACTGAAACGATAGATAAAAATAAACACTTTTTAAAGCAACAAAAATATCCTCTCTAAAAAGCTGGCCAAATTGTAATTTCTTAACCTGTTGCTCTGGGAAACATATTTGCTGTAATGTCAAAATACTTTAACACCTATCAGTTCCAAATAACTTCACTTATACTGTCAGCTTTCCCTGGACACGTGAAGTCTTGGGGAACACATGAGCAGCTGTGTTACTATAGAACAATGGCAAAATCTGGCCTAAAGGAATGAAAAAATTTTGGACTGAAATTAGTATGTTGTTTAAGGTCTACTAGAGGCAACAATGATCAGTCCATGGAGGAGTTACTTTAGGAAGACAGTGAAAAGAAGGCATTGCCACAGAGCCAACATGGCAACGTGGCATTTCTGCACATCAGCAGGTACCCACTGCCAATGCATATGTGGTTTGCTTGGCCTCAGGGGCTTTCAAGACTGCTGTGGATGGGTGTTGTGTGTAGGCGGGTGGGTGTTGAAGGGAGATGCCAAACCTGGGCTGTGGGGTGCAGAGCCACAGAGCTTCCCTACTGCTGCCTGGCCAGAACTCTCTGGACAACTCATCTGCAACAGAGCTTCTCTTCAGAAGATGAATTATTACAAATAATAGAAAGGTTTCCTAATAAAGGAAAGGAAATAAATCCATCAACCTCTATTCTGTCTGGTTCAGCAGAGTCTCATGGCACTTGTTAAAGTTTGTGGCTGGAATGGGACTGTAGGTAGGTTTTGATTTAATCTTGGCTCAGCTGAAGTAAATGGCAAAAAACTGACTGAACTTGAGGAGGGGAAAGATTAATACATTAAACCTTGTCCCTTAGTGGTTCTGCTTTGCAGATGACAAAGTATCAGCACTTGCCTGACTCACAAGCCAGCAAACTCTTGCTGACTCCAGTTCATTTTCTAGGGTGGGTAGAAGGACATGCTGCTCTGCCGTGTGCCTCCTAGCTCCTCCTTAAAATCTACCATGAAATCACTACACTGTGCCAAGCTTCTGAAGGCCATAGTGCAGATAGCTAAATAGTTCACACTGGTCCCAACTTCCCAGTAGAGCAGTTTTCCCCCTCTGTATCCCTGTGAAGGCAGTCTGGTCTAGTCGGTGTCTCGAAGCTCCTGTACTGGTAAAACTGACCTTTGCGGCCCCCTTTGCCTTGTCCTCATTTTACAATGAGCAAGCACAAGAGGTTCGTACCTCTTGTATGGTATGAAGCATACCAAGCAGCGAGCACAAGAGGTTCATACTTTTTCCAGACGTGCTGTTCATCAGCGAGGGGTGAGAAGCCAATGCTGTCTGCTCACCATTTTGTGCTCTATGACCAACAGATACCAAGCTCTTTTCATCAGTCTGAGACTTCTTTTCAAAGAATATTAGAAATACCTGCTAGATAAGCTGTTTTGTTAGCAGGTCATGGAATTTTGTAATATTCCATGCATCAGTTGGTATCTTTAACCCAAGGATTTTCAGACTTTGGCATCACAAGCACTAACTTATTTTTTCAGATTTTCTTTCAGGATATTTGGAAAAGCCTTTTTGTAAGACTTGCCTTGAATGTATTGTCTTAATTCTCTATTTGGGTACAGTCCCAGAGGATAGTATTTTCCAGTGCCTACTAAAGCATACAAGAAGGGGCCAAAATTACTTTTAATTCAATAAGCTCAAAAAACCTTGTATAGATTCTACTGAAGAGCAAAATTCCATCAACAGAGTCTGTATTTTCATTGTATTCAGAAAAAGAAATATTTTTTTTCAATATTAAGAAGTCCTGGGCTGATCAAATTGTAGCATATTTCTTTCTGGGTAAGTGGTAGTGAGTAGAGATCTCTGACAGTTCTATATTAAATGCAGGTGGTTCTGTGAATGCTATTCCTGTCTGATACACTACATTAACCATAACCTGCAATTTCTTCCAAAAGAACTGGAATTAATTAAATTGTTTAATAAAACCTTACTTACCTGGATAAACTCATTTCTAGTTTGCATTTAGGTTCCTCTAATGTATCTTACGAGATTAGTATTTGAAACATAAAAATCTAGATGTGTTTTCTTAGAAAACCAAACATGGAGTGTAATCCTGATAATTGTCCAAGATTTTGCTTTTTAAGATTCAATTTTCTTTTATACTTTTTCTTGCTATATTCTGAGTTGCTAAATTAATTTAGCATGAATTGATAACTTCATTCCCATTTCACAGCTAAGTTCAAGGCTCAAACACAAATCCTTCTGCCTAATTTCAATGCACCAGTTTCTGCAGTTCAATGCACCTCCACTGAATCTGCCTATAAACATGGATTTAGGCATTAAAGACATCAAGAGGTTTGGGGATGGACATACCTGGACGTGACTTTTTTTTCTTGTTGCTGTTGTTCAGTTTAAAGCAAACCCACAGAGCAGAAAATGAAACGCATCATCACAGATCTACACCTTAACAAGACCATCTCTTACTGAAAGCAAGGTTTTTAACACAGAAGAAATGCAAAGCAGCTACATTTTATTAGGAGTACAAACCAAAAATATTATTTCACTTGGTGCATGTTGAATACAATAAAGTTTAAAATTTTGCTGTTCTAAAATTTATTTTAAATGCCAGAAGAAAGTACGCCTGGGAGAAGATAACAGCTTTATTTTGTTTTCATGGTTAAAGCAAGCCATAAAATTCTTTGTAACTGAGCATGGTTAAGGCAAAAAATGTAGCCCCATGATTCCAAGTGTAGCATCATTTATATCCATAAGCAGATTAAATTTTAAAAGTTCTCTCAATACCACTGACCAGAGGAACAATGTCATTGTTAGAAAACACACGCAGTGGTTACCTTATAATCAAATTTTCACTGCCCTTTCTGACAGGTTTTTAAGTTACTTAAGGGATCTATTTATATGTGGAAGCATCAACATCATGCAGTAAATCCAACCACAACTCAGTCACATATTTTATTAAGTTTAAGTTCAGTGAAAGTGCAGAGTAAACTAGGGCCCTATGTCTCTCAGTTACATCTGATTTGCGGTTGCTATAAAAAGGCCCACATGCCGCTCTTTCAGATGTGTTTTGGATTGAAAATAGGATTAATGTGCTAAAGTGTGATTAGAATGGTTAAACACGATTAATTGGAACAGACTTGTATTGCCAAGGGAGCTCCGCTGTTACTGGCCAGCCTCCAGTTTACCAAGTGAACAAAGCAGGCCAACTGTCCAAGTTTTTCCATGTCTTTGCTTATGTGCCTTTTCCTTTGCATTTTCTCATAGCCAGCTTGTCTCAGAGCAGATTAAATACAGCTGAGAATGTTGGTCTAGGTCTGCAGCGAGGATCCTCGGGGAATAAGCAGGAACCTCAGGCCCAGACTTGGCTTCTCCAGTGCTGGTTGAAAACTGCCATGCACCTAGGGCAAGGGTCCAGGTGGATCGACTAGGGAGTGGGAGTAATTTGGGGTTTTTAAAATGATCTATTAAACCCCTGAACTTTAATCAAGCTGCTACCATACTGACAGCTGTGATTTACTCACACATGGCTGTGAGGGGTAAAAGGGGCAAGGACTGCAGAGCTCAGGCACTTGTCCCCAGCTTGAGAGCCCATGCGTGGGCCACACGTGCATACCCCCCCTCAAATTAGCACACTGGTGTGCTTTTATCATGGGCAAATTCATAGGTATCTGTGCCATAGAAAATCTATTTCATTTTTTTAGTAGATACTTGGCTGGACATTCAGAAAATGCTGCCCCTCTCCACTGACTG
>VZRQ01009365.1:637502-759991 GCA_013397975.1 Machaerirhynchus nigripectus | reverse complement strand
CTGACTGCCCTTCCCTCCCCCTCCCCCCCCCAACTTTTCCAAGCACAGATTAAGGATTTAAAGCTTAGGTAATCAAAGCTTTAAACTGATCCTGCCTGGAGAAGTCAGAATGGTTTAGTATATTGCTCTAAAAACAGAAATACCTCGGTGGTTTATTGCATGAAGATATTAAACTTTGCACAAATTAAACTCAGGAGTGCAGACATTTTGAGCTAAATTCCTGGCTATAAGCAACTAAAACCTTCATAGCAATTAAAACCATGTTTGATATTTTTTTCAATAACTCCAGGCGCAATTCAAATCACAATGGGATTGCCTTTCTCAATAATGAAATCATTGTACAGCTTGTGGAGTAATGGCACTCTATCTGGGAATGGGCTTGGAAAACACACATGCATACAAGATCTCCAAGACAGCATGCACATGTGTACACAACTGTCTTTCAATAGTTAGTATCCTTCTTTAAAAACTGTCTAACCGCTAGGAACAGAAGGATAACCATATATTTATCCTCTGGGATTTGAGATCCTGAAGCAATTATTAGAGAAAAAAATGGAAAGATAAATTCAGGGATATTTCTTGCTGCACTCTAGTTCATTTACGTGACTGTACATAAATTTCCATCTCTCTGAACAATGCAAACAGAGAGGCAAACAGCATGTGCTATCTTTGCTCATAATTTACAAACTTGCCTTGGAGTCAGTTCAGTGTCACTTCCCCCTCAGGGGCTCAACAACAACCTCTTCCCTTGCTTCCTTCTGGCTTTCCCTTCTCTGCCTTCCTACCTCCCATTCTCTCTGCCTCATACGCAGCTTCCCAAAACCAGGCGTATAGCTCCTGTGCTTGTGGTCATCTCCACAAAGCCAGCTCAGTTTCTTATCCAGACTTTGCTACGAAGTCCATTGCATTAAGTAGATGATACCGCTTCATGGATGTCCTTCCATTTTTCATTTGAAAGGGTGGTAGCATACAAAATCATAGATTAATTTGTGTCAGAAAGCACCCTAAAGATCATGCCATGGCGTCTTTCACTAGACCAGGTTTCTCAAAGCCCCATCCAGCCTGGCCTTGGCACTGCCAGGAACGGGGCATCCACAACTTCTCTGGCCAACCTCTTGCAGTGCCTCACCACCCACATAGTGAGGAATTTCTTCCTATTATCTAATCTAAACCTACCCTCTTTCAAGGTACATCATAGTATGCCAGACAAAAAAGGGAGACTATTGACAAGCCTCTTCACAAGCTTTCTATCTTCCCTTCATGTAAATACAGCAACTTCCTCTAGTGCTGCGCAGTACATGCTGGTGGCAGCAAATCCCTTGCAGAGATCTGATGTTAAGCTGCTGCCACATGTAAGTTGGAGTCCTAAGGTTTTCATCTACAGTTAGATGATCAGCACCTTTAAAAATTAACTGCAGCTGCAGAAGAGTTAATTACTGTTCACAGCAGCAATTGCAGATGTCTAAAACATTATAAGCTCTGTAGTAATCCAGGTAGTCCTGCTAACCTGCCATCTCAGTGCTTGCAATGAGCGACCTATCCCCATAAAGATACTCCCAGAGTTTTCTTTTTTTCATGCTGGGGAGTTATTAAAGCTTTCTTGGCAAGCTCGGATTGTGCCTTTCACTGACCATAGTCCAAGGTGTGCCTCCACAGTTTTTCAAGCCTGCTGCACACTGACAGGTACCCTTCCAGCTGCCCTCCCTCTTTGAACACCTGTCTGGTCAAACTCACCAGCCCCAGTCCCAGAGCACAGAGCTGAGCATTCACCAGGAGAAAAGCACATCCAGTGGTGAAGGCAAATCTGCCCCATCGAAAATGCCGTTTGGAAGTAAGCTTCCAAAGCCCTATGCATGGACAGTCCTTTGGAGTAGTCCAGTTTGTCACTGAAGCAATGAAGTCATTATCCAGATGCTTTGAAAACCTCTCATAAGGACTTGCTTCAATCAAAACACACTCAGTTCACAATGTCTGTGGTTGCAGAGGCTGTTTCTCCCTCCAATACATGGATGTGGATGAGATATGGTTCAACAAGAATAGGAGCAGCCCGTGGTTCACGAGTTCTGCCAGTTCAGTTGGTGGCAAATAAAAGTTTCTGCTCCATACCTGGCCAAGCTATCTACCCGAATTATGGTACCCATGAGAAGACAGGAATATCAAGCAGCCTTCCTGTTCAGAAGCCTTCAGTGCTCACAGTCTAGTATAAAAACAAAAATATCGACATCTATTTCAGTTTATATTACTGGGCTGGTCTGGGAACTGTCTCAAAACTCCCATCAGGTGTAGCTGTTCTGGCTGATGGAGGCACCATTCAGCTGACTTCCTCTGCCAAACCCAGCAGTGCTTGTGAGCACTGGGATGGCATTTTGGTTTTTAAGACTTCCCTGGAAGGGAAGACCCAGCATAGCTGATGTCACATAGAGAACCCCTGGTGATCTGAGTTATACAGCTGTGTGGATGCCCCATCTCAGTTAAGAGCAAATATTTCAATGACATCTCCCAGACAGCCATTGTATTTTCAGCTCATGAGAAGACAAAATGAAAGATCAGTGTTTATATCTTTGGTGTGGTACAAACTGGAAACACTCGTTAAGTTTCAAACTACTGTGGCACCAAGCTAAAAAAAGTTTTAGGAAGAGAAATTCCACCGTCAGATGGGTCTTAGAGTTCCTCACCACAGAATGTTGGATGCTGGAAAGTCATCAGATCATAAAAAGACCTGTACCATGTCCTAGCTTTAGCAACGACTAGGTACATTTTTCATAACCAAACATGTTACAAAGTCACTTTTTAATTGAAACTGGATTTTTGAATTCCTTCTGTAGAACACTAAGAAAGCACAAGGTACAACCTGCCCTCTACACCACCATGTATTAGAAGCTGCCAGCGCTGAGAAGAAGCAAGCTGCTGCTATGGGTCCCACAGTGCCCAGTGTAAGCCATGCGACCGTCCGCGTATTCTGTGCCTTAATTATGCATTTGGAGATCCTGCCTCAGGGGAGGTTTCCATTTTTGCTTTTTTGTCAGACATGATCGGTGCTTAGTGCATGTGCAGACACATATGACACCACTTCCAGACTGGTGTAGAACACAACCATAACTCTCTGAGAGAAGGCTGTTCATTTGGGTACTTAGGGGTGCTGGAAGGCTTGCTTTAGTTACCCACCCTCAGCACCAGGGAACTAATCTATCATCTCCCCACCAAACGTGAGACGCGGCAGCAGAGGAGCTGAAGCTGAACTACAAGAGACACAGAGCAGTGACATGTAAATGGAGGGGATGGCGATACAGGAACATAGGCAGAAGCAGAATTGGGACCCAGGCTATTTATAGCACCCAGTTAAGGTGATTCAGAGGTTACAGCCTGAGTAGGACACCTGGGCCTTTGCATGGCCATTGATTTTTTTGTGACCTATGGAAGTCACTTATTTTCCCTTAGCTTTACATCCATAAAGCTGGGGTTACCATGCACAGCACAGTGACAATAATTGCACAGAAGATGTAAAAGAATGATGGCAGCAGCTATTGTGCAAGTAGAATGGATATATCACGTTTATTTTCCTACTAACACTTCCCAAAATAATACATTGACATTTATAATTCACTTTCCTGAGCTTTTCTCTTGCATAATGTGCAGCATTATAAAGTCTTTACAGGTTGAGTACCATTACATACATATTTACAGACAGTGGGGGAAAGAAAGCTGGAACAAAATCATCAGCCACTGGATGAAATAAGGAACTGAATGCTCCAAGCCTGTTCAAGGAATGCAAAAGCACTGGTCACACTGAAGCCAGTGAATACTTCTTTTGATTTCAGTAACATGCTTAAGTGTTTTGTCAGAAGGGGGCCAAAAGCCTTCAGCACCTAGCAGGGCTCTGCAGTCCTTGTTGCCTGAAGTCATGCAGTGAAGTAGTGGGAATATTGTGGGAATATCTTCTCTGGCTTTCTGAATAGGACAACTGAGATATTAAAGCTAAGAATGAGAGTCTGTCCCAGGTTTTACACAAAGCTCTGTGCACTCCAGAGAAGAATTTGGAGAGCTTAGTTTCTGCTGGCTAAATACTTATTCAGAGCAAAATTCTTTTCTGCATGCACCTGGTTTGCATGAATGCCAGGCTTGTGCATGCAAGGGAGGCGTGTGCACAACTGAAAAGCAAAGCCAGAATAAAAATGACCCCTAATTTTATATGGCTCAGCAGGGGTAAAAGAGCAGCTCTGCACAGACAGGTGTATATGACTTTCTTTAGATCCAAAATCTGGTATAGGACACTGAGGTCTGAATAATATCTCTCTGGTTAACTGGAGAGAGACCTTTCAACTTGAGAATGATCCTTGTGCCTTTCAGCAACACAGAAGGAATATTGCCCACTCTGTCTGTTAAAACAGAGGGAGAAAAATAATCAGTCATCAATTCTTTGATTTTTTTTGTGTTGTCCTGCTAAATCCTACCACTTTTGGCTAAACCATACGGTTTTGGGAAGCAGAGGACTGTCATGACGCATATGGAAAACACGCAGAGCTGGAGAGCAGCATTTGGAGATGAGGAGAGCTGACCCTGAGACCAGCAGCCCTTGGAGCCGCTGACAGCCCCACTCAGGCATCCTCTCCTCCAGGGCTCCACAGAGCAGAATCAAGTCTTTGAACAGGGGCTGAATGTGACATGCAGGCATTCAGCAGCTTTTCATACATCTTTATCTCTTCTGTTGTAAGATTCAGTGCACTACACAGATTTATGGGAATTCTTTCCATGTTCACAACTTATAAGTATTAATAACCCGTCCAAGTTGGAAAATAATACACCATTCCTAACTCTATTAACTACAGAAAATCTGGCTTCAGTTAAAATAAGATCCCCTTTAGCAATGCCCAATATCCAATAAATATTATATATAAAAAAAGCCAGGCCGCATCTTATCTGACGTACGGTAACAGTAATGTTTTTGCCTGAGGCACTGCAAACTTCAGGCTTAAGAAGTCAAAATGACAGGGTGCAGATGATCACTTGGAAGTTATAAGTTTTAACTTTAATAGTTACCTTTAAGTCTTTTTTTTTAATCACCTAATGATTACAGACAGGCAAATTCAGCAAGCTCACAAATCTATAAAGAGATATTAAAGTTGTAGATAACATTCAAAAACTGTTTTCTTAATACTTGTGTTTCTGTCACTGACCTGCAAGGAAAAATGGCATTAGCATTTCTGCCACTGCTATATAAAAGTTCTGTGTTTAAAAGGCTCTGAGTTTTCCAAACAAGCAGTTTCATCCAGTTATCAATGGTTTTAAAAGTACTTGCCTTCAAAGTTAAGACTAAATCCTTTGGTCCTTACTCTAACAAAACTCCTGTTGCTGTTAGTGAAGGTCTTTCATTCAATTAAGACTTCTAATTTCAGGTTAAGGTCTTCTGAGATACTTAAATGACAGATTTACGTTTTCCGTAGATGTTTAGTACCTGAATACCGAGGTCTGGGCCTTCCTGGTACATAAAAACTACATTGGTGTGTTACAGTATCTCAGGATCTTTTGGGATTAAATATGCCAAGACACATCCTCAGAGTTACTCAGTGAGTCTTTAAGTTAGAAATGCTTCAGACCAGCACAGCCTAACTAGAGCTATAACTGCCCCACTTTCACCCTGCTTTAAACCAGCAGAAGTGACTTGCAGCATACCCTGCTTAGCAGGGGTCGCTTGCAAAGTCAGCTGCCAAATCTGTCCTATTGAAGGCTGTTGGAGAATGCAAATTACTCCAATTATTTACTGAGAAGCAGCCCATCTCTGGCCTCAGAAGTTCAATTAACCTGATAGACAGTTAATTAAAAGTTAAAATCAACTATTGTTTCAGGTACTCCTCAGATGCCCTTCACCAAGTCCAGTGACTCTGTTACCACATTTTAGCCTTTTCTCTTCTCCTTTGCTCAGGGAACCCACAATGCCAGCCCTGAGGACAGTGCTGGGAGAATGGCCTGTCCAGGAGCTGTGTCACAGACCAGTTACAGAATCCATTAGTAGCTAAGATTACTGTTTGCTCCATTTCTGACATCCTCAAGAAATCACAGTATTCGTTCATTCATTCATTCATTCATTCATTCATTTTCCCAGTTTCTTGCTCTACTTTGTGTGTTAGTCTATTTTCTAAATGCCACTTTAAAGAGTTAGGATCAAAATGACCCAAAATTTGCTTTTATTTGAGGGTGTGGATGAAACTCTTAAAAAAAGGAAACAAGCTAGTGATGCTATTCACAGCAGCTCATGGACCCTTCTGCACCTATGGATGTTTAATCCAGGACTTTAATTTGATTACATTTTTGTTAATCACATTGCAGCACTGGCTGCTTATTTTAAGGAGATTTTTTTCTTATCAGAGAAAGTCAGAAAACTATCTATTCAGCGAACGTTTTATTTATTGTCTTTTTCTGAGGCAGCAGTCTTGCAAGCTTAGAATGGCTGAAGATTAAAGTCAATGGAGAAACTGAAGGTTTCACACGCATACCAGAAAGGAAACTCATTTTCAGAATGAGAACTGGACAGTTATCTCACTCTGAACATGACCCCATGAATTTGGCAGCTTCCATCCTTCAGCAGACTTTGAACTCTTTGGTGGATCAGTGGCCTAATCTTTGACTTTCTTTTCTTTGTAAGAGTGAGGGGGAACCCTCAATAATTTTGCAGGATTTTGCAATAAACTGTCTAATCACTCATTCATCAGACATACAAAGAGACTAAAACTGCTGTTGTTTTTATGCAGTTAAGGTGTGTTCTTTGCCTAGTTTTTTTCTGATTCTTTTTCTCTTTGGGTTTTTTTGTTTTTTTGTCTTTTTGCTGTGAGTTGAGTGAGAAATTGCTCAGTGTCCCAGTGAATTCAAAGAGAATGGCACTTTTACCCCAGAGACACACTCTTGCCAGATTTCACTGCAGCTGAAACCCCCAGGGCCAACACTTTTAGTTGAATGATGTCCATTTGAAGCATCATTGATATGCACAGGTTACAACAGGGACGTGGGCCTTCAGACTTACTGCACACATTGCTGCCCCAGTGATGCTGGGCTTTTCTACTGGTCCAAAGCTTTCGGACTTAATGAGAAGCAAGTGTGGGACACCCTGGCACAGCTTCAGACACACCTCACTTTTCCCATATAAAATCTGGCAAAGAGAAAAGCCTCATGATGCTATCTTTCCACCTTTGCACCATATAAACAGCAGCTTAGAACAACTGGTATTTTTCCATATGACAAACAACAGCTTTCCAGTCAATACCCTAAAATATTGGTTGGTATTTCCTCTCACAAGCATGCCAGTTGGCAAAAAAAGGGAAACCTCTTGCAGCTTTTGTGCGATGTTGTGGCAGTGGGATACCACTGTCCCTCCTGTGTGCCCCACAGCCAGCTCTACTATACCACATTGGTCACTCACACCTTTGCAGGGTTGCAGGGCATTGAGGATGGAGGTCCTCACACCCCCAGCCACTAAGGGCCATGATTTTAACCAAGGGAGCAGGAGATTTGTGGGGAAGATGCTTCCACTGTAAACTGGATATTCAAGAGTGTCTTGGGAAAGAGCCTGACATCAAATTATAGGCAGGGCCGGGACAAGGGGGGGTTGAACAAAACCTATTTTCCTCTTAAAGTGTTTGAGGACAGAAACAAAGGGCTAAATGGGAGTCTGTCAGGGTGGAGAAAGCTCTTATTTTTATTTGCCATTATAGATTTCATCTGTGAAAGTGGTTTGGCCAAACTCATTATTTTCTGAGCAGCAGCAGTCATAGTTAGGGAAAAGATACTGTGAAAGCTGTAAAAATTGAAAAATATATTCTTTCATAATAAAGTCTAAGGGCTTGCTTGGGTCTCAATAAAATTGACAGAAATTTGTAAAAGACATGAAAAACAGTAAGAATGGAAGTTTGCTTTGATGAAGAAATCTTCTGACATTTGTATTTCTAAACTATCCTCGACAGTTACAGCAGGTTTTGAAAGCCATTAAAGAAAGGCTCCTTTCACAAAAAGGGTTTGGATTGACATTTCCTTCAAATAGCTTCCTTTCTCAACCAAATGAAATTTTGAAGAGTGTCTTTAATTATGACAGCTATTGTTACTACGGAGGCCGGATGTGTTTCCTGTTAAAAACTGCAGGAAAGTATTTTATCGGTTTCAGTTTGGACTCAGTGTCTGCAGAGTATCTTAAAAGCAGGTCCGAGCTGGCTAAGCCCAGTGACTGCCGGGAGCCAAGGCTGGTGCGGGGCTGGTGGCAAAGGGATGTTCCGACACAACCCGTGCCTCAAGCTCCGTGCTTGGCACAGTGACACCCCACCTCCGGCCCCAGGCTGACCACAAAGCCCGGGCCCTTTCTGCAAGGCTTCAAACACCACCTGCTCCCAGAAATACCCATTTTGTAGACAACGTGAGTTAAAGGTGACTCCCTTCATCCTTGTCCAGTCCTGGTTTTCCCTTGGGAAGGAAAGCAGTAGCTTTCACATTAATTTTGGGACTCAGACTAATAGTGTCTAACCCACATACTAGTTCCATTGAAGTGAACTGAAATTATTCACTTGTGCAGAGATCAAATCTCTTGAGAAGCTGTAGAAAAAATAGTCATGCTCCTAATAAATACTAGCAACATCCTGACTCCTTAAGCACAGCCATTTTTAGTAATTAATTTGCTATAGATGTAGCTAGCTGATTTAAAGAGTCAGATTTATTCTGATTAAAGCCTTTACTTCTGTGTCAGCGGAAGGGAAATTTACTGCCTCAGGAAAACATAAATGTCAAATGTGTGCTTGAATATACAGAGTACGGTAGATAGAAAGAAGACGATGTTTTCACAGGTCATGTGCTTAAAGGTCAGTAGGGTTAAAGAGTACATTTTTGTTGTTTTAAAGCTGCCATACATGAAGAAGGAGCTGTGCGGCTGAAGGGAAAATGGCAAGATGGAATGTGCTCTAATGTCCATGGGAAGAGCACCAGGCACTCAAAACAAGCACACGCATTCAAACAAAACTGAATTTGCCTCAAGACCCATAAAGAAGACTTTTAGATAAAGTTGTTCTGGTGCCAGAACTACTGCTTTCCTGTTCTGATGCACACTGGCAGTTTTGCTTTTTTAGACATCAGTAACCATGGGTACTCACAGACTTGTAATGTCTAACATCCCTATGCTTGTGTGAAAAGTTGCTACATCCAAACCAATTGTTATCCAGGGAGAATTCCAGTCTCCAGAAGACTAAGCCAGGAATATTTCACCTGCACAAATGCAGTGGGGACGTTGGAGAGAAAATATTGAAATAAATTGAAACCAACCTCTTACAGCCAGAAATTCCTGCTGGAAGTAGGAGAGCAGTACTGGTGCCTATCTGTAAGTACTGAATGTCACCTGGGACCCCTGAGGGTGCCTAGGACATTAGTATAAGACCAGCAGCAATGACTGAGGACTCCTGCAATGTCCCTTATGGAGTGCTCTCTGGAAGCCACCTATATTTAGGGACCTGAATATCTCCCTAAATAACTCTAAGAACAGGAGTTTTTAAAGCAGAAATTAATACAGAGCCTATGAAATTCAGGTAACTATAGAGAGAAACATGAATGGGACAGTGACTTCCTGGATTTTGTGTGTTCTGGAGACCAGATCTCACATTCCCAACCACAAGTGCTGGCAGGGACTGAAATCCTGCTCTGAATATTCTCTGTAACTTCAGGTCTTATCCTGTAACAGACTAGGCTGCTGCTGCTGCTGGCTGTGATCCGTTTTGAGGCTGCTCACTCAGCACCTCAGAAGAGGTGGTGCAGGATGAGCCCATTAGCCTGTATTTACCTTGCCTGGTAATGCTATCAAACATTCTACTTCTAGTCATTAGCAAGACATCCCTCCTGCCTTTCCTCTCCCTGAGGAAGTGCTCACAGAACCTGTCTCATGGATTTCTGTTTTTTCATTATTGTTGTAGTCTCCCCAGTTTATCTTGCTCTTTCATTAAACAACAAACCACACATACAGGTTCGACCTAACAGCCTGTTTGCAAGAAACTAACCATCCAGGAGCAGGAGCACATCCTTCCCACATTCTTCAAAAATTCACTTAATGTGATTCATTGCTTTGTTCTTTGCTCAAAGCATGTTTCACTGACATTAATAATATTTTACCTTTCACTTATAAATTCAGACACAAAAGTGGTTGCCGTTCTCCAAATGATGATATACATAAAATATTACAAGGCTATCACTTTCCAAAGGTCAAATTCTCTTCCTTCTCTTAATTAGGATTCAAGATTTCCAACAGTAAGCTGTTTCAGCAGAAGTATAGCTCTTCTATATTTTCTAATTCCCATTTCTGCTTTCTCACTTTGCCAAGAGGAAAAAGGAAATGGTTTTAAGTGGGATAAGTACACTTTTTTCTAAACAAAATAAGAAGAGGAAGTTCCAAATATGGAGGAAACAGAAGCAATTGGTGATTCAGTAAGGATTTGCACATAGAGTCCTTAGTTTTTGAGAAGTTTATCAGTCAGTCCTTCACACTGAAGTGATATCAGCCTCTGATGTGCTGTGTCTCACGTGCCTGTTGAATATGCAAACTGGAGTTCCTTATCAATAACGTTCAAGTCATGAAATGGAACTTTCATACCTAAAATGGCAATATCAATATCTTAACTCTTAAGTCATTTTTTTCATGTTCTTGCAGGAGCAGACTTCATTTTGGGTCTGATTAAAACAAAGGGTAATATTTCATTATGAAACTATGTCCTAATGTTTTAGATAATACCTGAAAGGAAGTAAGTTTTGTCTGGAGTTAAAAAGGTGTGTTAAATCAGCCAACCTGTCTGAGAGCACAAAGATAAACATAGTGAGCAGTGTGATTTCCTGTAACATGATTTTGCTACATCTACATATAAAAATCTCACGTAATAGGAACCATGCCTTTTGTGTCCCACAAGAACATTTCCAAGGGGCCAGAGAGAAAGTTTATAAATGTGTTCTTGCAAAAAAAGTCTGTTTAAAAAAAAATAAAATTCAATAACGGGGAAAAGAACAAGCAGTACCCACACAATGTAATTTCTTACCATTAAGAAATTTTCTTGATGAAATTCCTATTTTTCTGATTTCATGTGTAGATATGTCTCCGGTATTTCCTCTAACCTGGCTGTGCTACTAGTAAAGGGAGCTTTGGTTACATACCTGGACTTCAAGATTTGGGCTGATGCCCACCTCTGTTGGAAATCATCTATGTGTCCATGAGCAGATGAGTCAATTCCTCCCATGTCTTAGTCATTTGCAGGGTACTTGGATTTTCCTGCTACAGCCCCTGGTGTAACACCACTGCCACATCTGAGGAAAAAGTGTCTATAAAGTGGGACTCGGACCTTGTCAGCAGTTCAAGGCACAGTAGCCCTTCAGCTTCCAGCCTTGCAGACACTGGCACCCTCAGAGAGCAAAGACCTTGCTGATGAGGGGGTGGGTGCGGTTTCCCTACGCAGATGCCAGTGCTTTGCTTGGGAGTTGCTGAGGGCCTTCTCATGGTGCAGGAGCCTTCTTGGGCAGTACCCTGGCATTCTGGCTCCCCGCTGCCACCTCCAGCCCCACATTTCAAGGCTTCCAGTCCCGCTGAAGAGATGACTCAGCTGCCTGTGAAGCTGTATCAAAACCATGTAGTTTTACAGCTCAGTGTAAACCAGCCCGGTTTTCAATTTACCTTCATATGCCAGCCAAAAATGGTGCCAGTTCTGATGCAAGTCAGAGTTCTGAGTCACTGCCTCATTAATTTCTAGATACAGGTTTTAGGTGCTTTAAAACTTTCCTCAAAATCCAATTCTCCCAGATTCTCAGTCACTTTAACATGACTTCTTTGAAGTCCTTCCAGTTTTTCTAGATATTTTTGGTAATAGGGTGCCTAGCTATGGATGTAATTTTGCTTCCCTATATATTTTTTAAATCCTAGCTCTTCAAGCATTAGGGGTTTATGTGTGTGTATATATTCTATTATGTATATCATATAATATATAATGTGAAGAATTTGCCTTCATATCACTGATACAAATTTTATTGGGAGAGAAATATTAGCAGGATTTGATTTTGAGTCACCAGCTGTTTTTTCTTTAAGGTTATTTCTTTTTTATTGGTGTCCCAGTGAATGACTAAAATGTAAACTAAGTTAAGACTTAACAAAACACCAGGACAATTCACACAAGCATAAAATTATATTGGTCCAAATTTTTCTGAACTTTCTCCAGAATGCTTTGAGTTTACTGGACAGATTTCAGGTTGCCATCACAAAAGTGCAAAACCAGACTGAACATTCTCAGGTATCAAAGCTGCCAGTGCCATTTCTCCAACCAGGAGAAATGCCAAGCATGGACAGAGGATGAACGACAGCAGTTGTCATGGTACAACTTCAGTTTTCAAATCTGAGCAAACCTTTACTCCAAGTCACTGATATTAATAATGAACTTTCAACAGATTTCAGTGGGAATTAGCCTTTATATACACATATAAGAAGTGTTTATATCAGCAGATACCTCTTAACTGTGATAGCTAACCTGCATTGACTCAGCAGATGTGAGTGCCTCTGTAAGAAAGCTGTGCCAACATGTATAATGTAGGTGGTGGAAAGGCTTCAGCAGAGCTATTTCAGAGAGTTAAAGAAATACAGAAAAGTTTTACATGAGATATGAACCTCAGTTTCAATTCCGAATACCCCAGACTCCTTGATGATACTGGGCAACCTGCTTAGTCCATCCCTGGATTCTCCATCAAAATGGAAGTCTTCCTCACATTTTCCTAAGAGGAGAGCCATAGGACCCAGCCTTTTCTCACCGTGACTTTCTTGACTGTTGTAATAACAGTAACTGATTTCAGTGCATTTGTTTCTGGAATAGCTTGTCAGCACTTTTTTTTCTTGTTTGGACACAAAACTTTCCAGGAAGTGGACTGCTATTTTACCTAGGGAGATGACAGCAAAGCCCCCTCACTTGTAGCTCACTTCCAGCTGGAAGGAAGGGGATCCACAACTCCTGAGGTGGGAAAAAGTAGGGAGAAAATGGCAGTGAAAGCATTTTGGGTGTGGAAAGGTGGCTGGAAAGCAGACACTGCCTGTGAGTTCCATTTACAGACAGTCAGAACAGGCCTCATGTCCTCACACCCAAGTGAGCATACTGCTGGTGGCCTGGAGCAGATATCAGCTGTGCTTTGGGGTTACCATGCAGTGAACGGTGAATCGAAACCATTCACCACTGCAAGGACCTGCAGAAGTCTTCCTGTGCTGCCCAACACACCCAAACTAAGAACAGCTTTCTATAAACTGGTTATATGAACCTGGAAAAGGACTTAACAAACTTAACAATGTGTTTTAAGATTGTAGTATTTCATTTTCCAATTAGCTGAGAAATAATTCTCTGCTGTCCCACACCTTGTGAAACAGCCTACCTTAAAGGCTCATGCTAATTTTGCACTGGTATAAATGACAGCAAAGAGTAGTTAAAAAGAAAAAAAATCAGTCTGTACCAGGCTGAAAACAGATAAAACTCCATCCTTCCCTTAAACAGGCATGACTATTAGAGTGGATTCAAATAACCCCCCCAGCCTAATAAAGTGCTGCGTGGAACAAGTACTGTTGTTTAGGCTGAAAGTCTTTGTCTCTACTAGAGATAACAGATGCTGCTGATAACATCCAGGAGATCAATCGGTGCTGAGCTAGCTATGTTTTTTGAATTCAGGATTAAAGCAATTACATCTTAAAAATCCCCCTTTCCTTTGTGTGCTACACAGTTACATACTATTGCAACCCACTCTGAAACTATTAAGACAAAGGCAAGAAATTGGAAAACATGAGGACTTTTAAATAGTGAGAATTTGCACAGGGAATCAAAGAGGTTTCAAGTTCACTTAGTGCAGATGTTTCTATAATTGAGACACACTAGAAAAATGCATTAATGCACAAATCAGTCTTGCCTACAGTTATCTGAACCATAAAAAAATGTCCATAGTCAGGATATAATTCCCTATTAAATCCTGTAGGATACTTTAAAAAAATAACATAGGTTCTTTTTTCCTATTAAACTCTTCAGGACATTTTCAGTAGGGGAGTCCACAGGGAGCAAAAACAAACCTAGAATCTGTTGACCAATTCACCCCATAACCCCTTTTCATACACTTGCCTACAGATACTAAGGACCTGAATTTTAATGAGCCCAGCTAAGTGCAGCTGGTGACCTGAAAGATTTATTACTCCCATTTAAACCAGTAAGACTTCCTTTGGAACTGGCTCAAGCCCCATTTACTGTATGTGCCCAGCCATCCATCCAACGCAAGCACAGGCTCACACACTCAAAGGCAGGAACTTGCACCTACAGTTTTGCTGCTGATGCAAAATACACAACCTCACGGGTAGAGGGAGAACGTGGAGTCTCACAGGCTTTCAACTTCTTAAAACTGTAATGCTTGAAGCATTCAAAGGAAAGAAAATGTCTAGGACAGATCCGAGGCAACCTGAAAAGAATATTTTTCCTGATCTTTCTAAGCATGACATAATCGTCTACTTTTAGTGTCCAACACATATGAATAGAACTGGCGTGTTCTCCTCAGCAATAAACTGTAGCTCCCTATCCAAAATCGGCAGGGACCAGCTGTACCCTTCTGTACCATCCTCCAGGAAAAGTTGTCTTTGATGGAAGTCTAAACCCCCAAGAGTGACTCCTACCTGCAGGTTGCGCATCTGTTTGCTTCTCGAGATGCCCTCAGGCACACAGCCTCCTGCTGTTATGCTAAATTTTAACAAGCGTCTCCCAAACCTCAAATCCAGAGGTCAATTAAGATTATCAGGTTCTGGTTCCCAAACATACCTGTTTGCCCTGCGATGCTCCTCTAAAAGAACAGCAAACACCACTTTTTTTTCTTTCCATCCAGACTTGCCTTGATTACCGTGATGGACTGAAATAATGATACAGACAAGAAGGAAACTGTGTATCTCTTTATCTCAGCCCAGCAGGAGGCAGATGGATAAGTATGAATAACAAATTACCTTACAGTGGATTCCACTAATCTGCCTCAGGGCTGGGCTGGTTTAGCATGAAACAATTCTTAGCCTTTTTCGACAGTGCTGGTTCAGGCGTTGGGCAGAGGACCCTACCCCCTAATTAAGAACCTGAAACAAATTGAAAACAGCTGTGAATAATTAGACAATTTAAGTGCTGTTAAGAAGGAATAATTTTTGTAGCCATCGTAATAAATCTTATGCTGTCTGAACCCATACGTTTTACTTGAACTTTTTTCTGCTGGTGGGTTAGTGCATTACTCATAAAAGAAACAGTATCCCTTTTGTTTTGATTGGGCCTGCTTAATAACAAAAGAGCATATCACTATAAGTGGAAGTGTGATGACAAAGAGAATAGCCTTTACTTTCCTTAATTTTCAATCGTTGTGGTTCAGATCCTATGTCAGATTCCTGGCATGTGAGTTTGGTGAAAAAAAAAGAATTCTTGATTTGCAGTGTAAATAATACTTGAACCCAAGCTACTTAACATTTTTTAGATTTCTCTGGAAAAATACATGTCAGGAAAATACTTAAAAATTCAGCAACCGGCCTATTAGCTTTATGTAGCAGATTAGTTCTTGAAGTATTAACTAAGATCTAGGGAAATCTATTTTTCTCTGAAATTTTCCACCTCTTTTTTTAATCTCCCGACTTGTCTGGAATTCAGTTAAAGTGTTTCACAGAAAGTAATTTACAGATGGGGAGCTTTCACCATGCACTGCCAAACTGTTCAGGGCCTGATTCAGCAGCACATAACTGCCTTTAGTACAAAATAGTTCTGTGAACACCTAAATTTATATTAATTTTATGTTGTGTATAGCTTTCCTGAAGGCAATGTATCTACTCACTCACTTAATGGTAAGGCCGTTCATAAGTCTTCGTAGGATCCAGCCTTTGCTTGAATAATGGCATTACTTGTAAACAGGATATGGAAGGAACTTGATTATTTAGACTCATGCTTTGGCTTTACTGCTATCTTAGAATAGCATACCATCCTCTGTCATTTTGATGGGCTTGCATCACATAATTCCGATCTGGACACAGATTTTGAACACCCAGTTTTTTGAGGTCCTGTTTTGTTTCTCTACGTTTCCAGAGAAAAGAAAGCAGAGCTCACTGTGCCAGCCATGTGTTCACAGTATTGCAAACCAGCCAGCAGAAGTGACGCTGTGAGGAAATACCCGATGCAAAATGCTTGGTTCTGCACTCCGATGGCCTAGATTTAAGTACAAAGAAAGGAAACAAAGTATTGTGCCAAGCCTCAGAGAATGAACCTCATGAAGGTGGTGGGAGTGAGGGTTGAGATCCATCTTCTCCCTGGCTCATAAGCTGGCAGGCAGCACAGCCCTTGCTGCACACCTTCCTGTAACAGGTCCTTGGACAGCTCTCGCTGTTCTGCGTCTGCCTGCACATGAGGTCTGTGCCAGTGGCTCCTGTATTTGAAGCTCTCCTCATCCTATCACTATACTCCCCATCCTTGTCACTATTTAGCGAAGGCCCTGGGGGGGCATTTCTTCAACTCTGAATTACCCTTTTAATGGTTTATGCCCAAAGTAGTATGACTTCATCAGGATGTTGTTATGGGATGACTCCTTACCAAGATTTCCATGACCCTACTTCTGTCCTTACATTGGCATTTGGATATTCTGCATGTGGAAACAGTGGCCCCGCTGGGTATGAGGAGCTGAGATTTAGATTTCAGATGTTGTATCACCTGACTACATGTAAGAATTATGATTCTGCTTTGTACTAAAATGTACTTTTGGAAGTTGTTTTGAAAAATCTGGGATGCCACAAAAGCAGGGCAATTGTGCCGAACCAGGGCAAATATTTTCATCACTGAAATTATTTACAACATTCAATTCCTTTAGAAAAAAAAGAGAAATAATGATTTAGGTTCTAAAGATACTTTAGAAATAGTAACACTATAAATACACTATTTCTAATTTTCCACCCTTCACTTTTCATTCATCTACTTGCAAGTGCATGTATGAATTTCTTTTTTGAAGAAAAAGGATTGAATGCCTTCCCCAGAAAAGGGATGCAGAACCGACAAGGAGGGAATTAATAGATTGCCTTTGCATCCAGCAAGAGCAGAGGAAATACCAGCAGAGACATACCTATCTATTCATAGGTGCTTCTCCTCTTTCCTCCCTGACTGCTGCTCTCTTTGGAGAACTAGTGACTAATGAAGACCCCCAGACGTTTCCTAATTTTGGCCTAGGGTGCAGCAGGAGTTCACAGTGGCCAAAAGAACAATTTGATGTTTCAACAATCCAACCTTTGGCAACACTGAGTTCAAGAAACATTTGGACAATGCCCTCAAGCACATGGTGTGATTTTTGGGGTGTCCTGTGCAGGGCCAGGGGTTGGACTTGATGATCCTGATGGGTCCCCTCCAAGCCAGCATATTCTATGATTCCAGGATAATCAGTTTAGGCAGGAGTCATCAGTCACAGCCGTGCTTGCAGCTTGCTGTTAACCCCAGGGAGGACTTCTGGATGGGTCAGTGCAAGTCTTTGGGGACGAGCAGCCAGATATACAGGGAAGCAGATGCAAATTAAAACCAGGTCCTTTGGTTCCTGCTGGCCTTGATGGAATCGCAGTAGGGAAGGAGAGGTTTCGGTCACCAAAGGAAACGCCTGTGTCTCCCAGCAGCAGCACCCCCAGCCCTCAGCTTCTCATTCCATAAAATGGGGCTAATAGTTCCTCACCCTGTACATGGCTGCAAGGCTTAATCGACTCAGGTTTATAAGGTGCTTTAGGAGCCTTGACTGCAAGTTGCTGCAGACTTGCTAACTACATTATTTCAAAATGAAATAAACACATTTTATAAAATGAAAAGGAAAAGGGAAAAAAAATTCACCACCCCTTTCTCCCCTCCAAGTCAGCTTCTCAGAACTTCTCCAGCGTAAGTTACACTGCACTCCTTGCTCTAGGTTTCACAAATAGACATAGCTGGTTGGCCAAGAGATTTTTTTACCCTGGTGTTTATAATTCCAATTGGTGTAAAATTTCCTGATGGTTAACACATCCCGTTACAGACACTTTTGAATGAATGACTCATTCCCAAATAATTGACTAGCTTTGTAATTTGGGAAGTAAAAATCACATTTATGAGTCCCTGAGGGGAAGGCCTATAATGTTGTGCATAAAAAGTAGATAAATCATAAAACCTGATTTTTTTTTCATTTGTAAAAGCTTCCATTAGCCTTTGTGTGCACATTAAAGCAATGCCCTCTAAATGTGTGCAGCTGCTTTAAATCACTGGTGCACTTTAAAATCAAGTCTTTTTATATCGTGATGTTAAAATTACATGTTGGTTACTGTAATTCTGTCTTGTTTTTTGTGGGACATCCTTGGATCAGATCTGCTTCTGGGAAAACCTCTCCCTTTGCACTAAGTTTTCTAATCCCTGTAAGCAGAAGGCTAAGCATTTTGCAGCCAGTGGAAATGGTGTTTATCAGGTAAACAAGGGAGACAAACTGAAAGGACAAGTCAGTGCCAGTGCAAATAGGGCCCCATCCTCGCTTAGCAGATGCGTGAATTTTAGGCTGAGGTTTCAAATAAACGTGCAGTGTGATTCTAATGGGGTTTGACAAGGGTATTTGATGGCTGCAAGGCAAATCTACTATTATCTACAGAATATCTAGTTACAAATGTAACCCCCCAAAGGTGGTACTGAAACTACATAATATTTAAACTCCTGAATGAAATGGCCATGCCACTTGCCTTGCCTTTGCAGTCTAAAAGTCCCATACACCTTTATGCTAGCAAGGCCTTTTCCCACATCTTCAGAGTACTGTAAATTAGTTTAGTATGCTTGAAAGAACCTGTAATTGTAACTGCTCTTGTTGACACATCAGCTTGATGCCACACAGAGCACGACTGGGACCATATCCTTTGGTTTTGCAGCTACAGTGCATTTCAAGTACTTGACAGGTCCAGCGCTAAGATGTTCTGAATTAGATTTGAATTACAACCGCTAAATGCCCTTGTCAAAGCTTGTTATGCCTGAAACTAGCCATATACATTTAACTGACTATTCCTATGGAAGATATACTGCTTAAACAAAGACATACTCCAAAGTTTCATACAGAATTGTCAAAATATAATTGAGTTTAAAAAACAACTAAAGCATAAGAAGAGCAATCTTTACTGCCTTTCCCCCCTTTTTCCTTCTTTGAAATAAATCCAAAGGACAATTTAGTGGAATCTTAGTATAAAATAAAAAGAGTATATGCAGTTCCCTCAGAGACATTGAAATTTATACAAACAGCAGATTCATCCATACATTGATCCTAATGTCAGGAAAGGCCATAGCAGAACTTTGGGATCTTACCCTGTGAAAAACATTTCACATCACATTGCTGGCATCAGAGAGCATCTGGTGCTTCAGGAAGAAAATGAACTAAAGCTAGCACATCGATGAGAATCAGGATCAAGCTTTGAATTCTAGAGGACTCCAAATCCGTGCTTCGTCAAATAAGGGAAGCACAATATTTATACATATAGACAAGTGTGTAGAAGCATATACCTCAATGCCCATATGCAGTATGAAATGCACATATGCAATGTTTATATAATTTAATAGAAACATAATAGAAATTTCCTTCTAACTTGCAGATGCGTACATGATCACACACTGTTTGTACCAGGCCATAATCATACCTTCTTAGGCTAGGAAATAGCAACCAAAGAGCACAAAGCTGATTTTGACAGTGTTTGAAACTCAGTCTGTGCCATGGAGATGTCAGTAGCTCCCAGGGCCTGCATTGTGATGCTGCTTGTTAACCCCTGGGTGGCTGGCACTGGCTGTGTGATGGCTGGAGTGGTCTGCTGAGGCTGACCTGGCTGGAAAAGAAAGTGCTGGTTGTAAGCACTGTGATGGGCAGAGGAGATGGTCTAAATCTGCAGGCTGAGAGAAAAGAGTGAGGACCTCCTGCAGCCTAGCTGACTGTCTCAAACCCTTTCTGGGCACAAGAAGCAGGACAGATTTGCTTAATCTAAACCCACAAAATCTCAGGCAGCACAGAAGAGGAGGAGCAGGCTATTGCATCTGTCAAAGACAAGACAACCACAGGCCTGCTTGTGCATGTGAGTTAACATCATCAGCTTCTCTTCCAAATTCTCCAGCATGAATGAAACAAATCATCTTGGGAAAATATCTGTTGCTTCATCATAGATTTCCTGGTTAAATTTGAAAGCCACGTAATTCTGGAAGTTTTCTAGACTGGAGAGCAGGTCTCCACGTTGATGTGCTCCCAGGTTGGCGTTTGCCGACCTGACTGCAGACACAGCCCGTGGTGCCCTCGCTTACTGCTTCTCCCTTTCTTCGGTGGGTCTGTGAGCACAGAACATTTCAGTAGGGGTTTGCTGGCATTCTCCAGTAGGGAGCCAGCACATGGCAGAGGCATTTGTTCTGAAGGACCCCATGCCCTTCCATCCGCAGTAGATGTAGATGTAGACTCAACATAAGTGCTTTTTTTTTTTTCCAAGATAAGGATAAAGGTCCTTCCTCCGTGTGCCTTGGCCTGTAGATTGCAGCTTCTCTGGGGAAGAGACTTTCCATCCCTGGGAAGTGCAGGAAGCATCCAGCACAACGGTGTGCCATTTCACCCGGGGCCTCTAGAAGGTACTGTAAGACAAACAGAGAATAATCCTGCTTTACAGCAGATGAGGGCTAGACAAAGACCAGGGCACTGCTGCAGGGCTGTGTTCCCATCTCTGGTGGAGCAGTGGTGCAAACAGATTAGGAACACACAACCAAGATTTCTCCCATCTGAAGCTGCCCTAGGCATTGCCTCAAAAGATGAATTCTCCAGCAGCAGCAGAAACAGAAAGATTTCTAACCCCATTCCAAGAGCAAAATGTGGCTCAAACTGGTCAAAACCTGCTGACAGCCTTAAGCAGCATGAGAAACCTGTTTCGTGATGGCAGTTGGTTATTTTAAAACTGAGCTGAAAGATTAATGGTGAGATTTTCAAAAAATGTAGGCTCTCAGTGACAGGAACTGACAATTTGCTCATGCAATTTCCCATCGCTGTGTGTGCAGTAGGGAGAAACGGGTGGGCAAAATGACACATGGCCATTCTGTGCCTATACTTTTTCTGGAAACCCTAGCCCTGAAAAGGCAATAAGCAAATAAGAAAAGCGTTTATATGAAAGGCAGAAAGACTTAGGCTGAGAGATACATTGATATTCTTTGTTAATTTTTTTATTCAATTAAAAGGCACATGCTGATTATTTTTAGCAGTGTCCCCCTGATACAATTCAGATGTAAATCACATTTCTGTAGTCAGCTGCTGCTGTTTAAGCAGAAATATTTTGACACTATAATTATAGGGTTGAAACTATGCTTTACATTAGTGTATAAAACACTCATTAAATTAAAATTCTTCCATGAAATCATGAAAATAAACAGTCTGTCTGAACTAGCATCAACAAATTCACAGGATGCTTCTGCGTTTTCTCAGGGCTGGCCTTCAAGTGACTGTGTTACAAGGCCCTTATTTAACCATGAAGTGTTAAAGGTTCACATTCTTTTGAAGGTCCCATTCTGCTTATTTTTAAAATTATTGCTTTAATTGTTTTTACAACTTGTAAGATTTTAAAGCTATTAAGCCTCAAAGATGTGGGAAAAATTAAAACGGTGATTATTATAACTTGCATAAGTCTGTGAGGTGGCTGTGGCACTGCATTTTTTTTCAAGGTGGATTAAATAAAAGGTGTCCGTGGCGCCATATGTGGCACGTCTCATTGGTCTATTGTGGCTGAGAAACAGGATACACAATGTATACACAGCACCTTGAGGGATGGGAAAGAAACCAAAAACTTGGGGTGGTAATGTGTTAGGGGATCCTTCCTGTCCTCTCCTTTGCTCCCCACCATCTCCTTGCCTTTCATTTCCCTCCCATCCATCGCAAACTGGATAGTCCTGCAGACAACAGGTCCAACTGTCTGTGCCCTGAAGCAGGCAGAAGTTTCTGGCAGGAGGTGTCAGAACAAGAGCATCCCAGTGAGGTGCATCCACACTGCAGGAGTGGGAAAAAGGGAAAGAGTGCCTTAGCCCTGCCCTACCAACATGGGAATTCATTTATTAGGTCTGTTTTCATTTGCTTTTCTCCCCAAGGATGAGAAGTCACAAGGAGAGGTCACTGACCATGGGAAGAGGCGGTCTCCTCTGGCCTGATGCTCCAGAGGGACCCACTGATGGGCAGTTGCATCAGTCCAGGTTCCTCCACCACCCACCATGGGCAAAGCTTCCTGGGTGGGACCACAGTCAAGACCCCTGAGCCTCAAAGGCATTCCCTGAGAATGTTGGAAAATCCGCATATGTTGGCACACTAATCCCTGTAAGCCCTGACTGGGTTTTGTTTGTTTTCTCTTCATCTGTACAGTATCACTGGTCTTCACAGTGCACCGAGCAAGCTGTGGCTGTGCTGCGCTCGGGAGTGAATGGCACGGGATCGTCAGGATGCAGATGATGTAATCACAGTGGTCTGAAACATTTTTGCTACGTCTATATTCCACTGAAATCCACAATTATGGTTGACTTTTCTTTGATTGAAGATATTCCAGAAAGATGGACTGCAATGGTAATTGCACCATTTTATCTTAAGATACGAATCTGAGACTGATCCCTCTGGTCTTACGAAATTACAGTCAACATGTTATTTTCTCCATTTGTGCATGAAACGTATATGCAACAGTGGTTGCTGCAGTGTATATTTAGCCTTAACTTGTCAGAGCCATCAGTTAGAAAATATTCAAACCCTTGAACCGTTTTATTAATCGGGATTATGCACAAGAAGGTCTGTTACAGAGTGTAAGTTTTAGTACACATTGTAATTCAATAGTAAAGATTTCTTTTAATGCTACAGTTGTTTTCTTTCAGCAGCCACATGGATGATTGTTTTTTCTGTCCAGTATTACTAGCATTATGGTTAGCCCTCCTCTACCACAGGATGACATTTTCCACGCTGGATAGGAATAACCTTCTTTTCAGAGCCTAGATACTATAGCCCAGTGACTTAAATTAAAGAAAGTAAAACATTTTATCACTGGAAAACATTAATATTTTATTCTGGCTTCACATTATCATGATACCTGTGTGGTATATTCAGTAGGATTTTCAGAAATCCCACTAATAACAGCTGAAGTTCCTCTTTTATTTTTGTTCCAGATCATCCCACAAAATACATTTAGTTCTTAAGTTAGATAACTAACAAATGTAATCCTTTTACTTTATATGTTTATTCAGACTAATTATTATAACTCTTGGTCACTGGATTTTCAGGTTCTAAACAGAATCTCATGAGGATTCCTTCAGATTTTTAAATGGTTTATGCAGTTTAGTTGTTGAACAAGGAAAGAAAGCCCAGAGAACCATTTCTTGATTAATATAGGTTTCTTAGAAGAAGGAGAAAGAATTTTTAAAAATCTAAATTTTTCTCCCAAAAAAAGAAAAACAGGTCAAAAAATATTTCTAGTAAGCTATTAAAAATATCCAACATTAAATTTCTTGAACACGTTACTTTTACTGCCTCTGTTTTGATTACCACAGGATAGGTGTTAATGAACCCTTCTACACATTTATAATTTCCTTTCAGTTATTTTCTAGTGTCTGCTTACCACTCTTTTTTCCTAAAAACATCACTGTTAGCAAAGTTCCTCTCTGCAATAGTCACAGAAGACAAACATCGCTCAAGTGAACTCAGGACTTGTTTTAGGAAAAATATTTTTCTAGAAATTCTTTGCTGGGACTATCTCTTATTAAAGACATTGCACACATAAAATTTAGTGAAGAGGAAACGATGACACATTGGTGTAAGCATGAGTGTAAACTCTGAGGGCAGAGTGACTTAAAACAGTACCTAGTGACAGCAGCATAAACAGACATTAGTAAACACTTGCCATGACCAATGCCCAAATAAATCAGATTACTCTGCAGTATATATGTTTATAGAAATAGTCATTTTGGTGAATTTAAGGCACTTCAGATATTAACCTTACATTTCAGAGCTGTGTGACTGCCCATTGATGTCAGAGAATTTAACTGCCTGGTCCTACCTCTTCTGGCACAGCTTTTGGAATATTTTTGGGTAACTCCACAAACACAACACCATAGTTTTTGTTTTCCAACAGCTATTCTACCTTCCCATTTCCCCCCTGTGACTGGAGCATCTCTAGGGATACTCAGGAAACACAGAGCTACTTGTGGTTGAAGAAGACCTGTCACTGACCACCAAAACTAAATATCCAGCCCTACAGGTTTCAAGAAAGGCAGTTTGACACCATTTTGCATTCAGTTTCATCTACCTCTAGTAGCTTCCTCTCCCTCAGGAGCAGCTCCATTTCTCCTACCCTATGGTAGGGTGCTCCATTTGTGGCCCCTTACTTTAATAGTGATGATGGAGACATCTGAATTCCTCTGTGTCCAAGACAATGGCTAACACAAACATCACTACAGACTTCATCTTCTTGCCCACACCTACCCCATCTAGGGAAGTCCAGGAACTTGTGACTTCCTCAGCTTTCCCATGGCCGGAAAAACCAATATAGTCCAAACCGCTGGGAAATATTAGCTCTTCCCCTACCTTCTACATATCCTTCCACATTTTCTCACATTCTCCAGGAAGAAGTTTCTCTTCTCTACCTTCTCACATGCAAGAGTTGAAAGAGTAAAGTAGGGACTAGATCCCTGTCCTTCTCAACATCCCAAATGATGGCTCCTGCTATGGGGTGCCTTAGACATCTAAGTCATCACCATCAGCTGGCTCTGCTGGTAGCCAACTCAAGGAACACGTAGCTGAAGTAGGCAGAACGAGGAATTATGACCAATGACCTTCCCATCCTCTCAGTAAAGCATATTTCTGCAGGGAATAGGATTTTACTTTTTTTTAAGTTGAGGAAGCTGCAGCCTAAGTCCTCCAGTGGTACAGCCATCATCCCAGGTAGAAGGCCTTGGCAGGAGGTAGAAGTGGAGGTGACAGACAGACAATCTTTGGAAAATGTGAATGTGTCACACACACACTCACACTCCCCACCATGGTGACAAAGACTGTTAACAGTGGACCAGATCACTGTCAGTGTTACAAATGGTAGCAGACTTCAATTTAACACTCACATTTTTTCTGAAAATTGCAGAGGTGCCTCAGGCTCCTCTTCTTCAGAGACTCGGGATATATTTAGGAGGCAAAGAGAGGGACCAGCCCCCCTTCAGTGCCCAGGACTACTTCTGGACTTGCTCCAGGGTGGCTTAAAGCCAATTTCCATCCAAGATCTCTGCCCGAGCAAAGTGCAAGAGTCTCCTGCAACATCCAGTGGAGAGCAAAGTTTGAGTCAGAGATGCATTGTTGTACTGCTTCTTCTCCCTCTTGATAACCAGCTGTGAGGCAGGAATAAACAACTCAAACATTAGCTAAGGCACCCTTAAGTGAGGCTGTGTCCCCAGGGGTTTGGAAGTTAAGTGCTGGTGGCAGGGAAGATGCTAGACAGTCACTCCTGGGCATGAAGGATAAAACCTCTTGGGCAGCACCCACAAAGGGGCATTTGGCTGCCCTTCTGCCAGCAGGCTTTTGGCAACTGGGTCTTAATGCCCATTGTCACCTCAGCTGACTGTCCAGTGATGAGGTTAGGACATTAACACTCAGAATGACACAGAAAAATTTAGGTGGAAACATGACTTGGCCTTGCAGGCAGCTAGAACTCCTTCTCTCCACCAACTCCACCTCCCTCACCCTCTCACTCATATGTCCCCAGGCACACTTGCAGCCTCTGATTGCTTTATTGGTTCCAGGGGGAGAACATTACTTGTTCTTTGCACAGATCTCTCTGCCTTCCCCTACCTCTGTCTTTCTTCCCATCCCATCCCCAATTCCTGAATATGTTACTGGTACTAAATAAGCAGCACATCAAATGGTTTTGAAGCTTCCTCTGGCAAAACCATAAAATCTGCACTGGTAAAATACATATATATTTCTGTCCCAGATTCCCAATCTGTTTCTTTTAAATCCAATAAAATTTATATCATAGGGCTTAAGGGCAGAGAGCTTCATACAATTGAAACTGATTCAGTAAATGCAAAACATAAAAATAAAGTATTGGTATTCGGTATTCCTATGTTTCAATATTGCTTTGATATTTCACTATGAAACTTAAACTGGGTTGGGGTTTTATGCATTCTTTTTCCCCCTCTTTTGTTCCCCTACTTTTTCCTTTGAATTTCGTCTCTTTAATCACTGGACCATGGATCAGAAATTCTTGCAACTTGTTTGTGGATGGCCAGAGTCTAAAGCAACAGCTTGTTTAGGAGTTGTTTCACCATCTGTTCTTGCTTTTTCCATTAGATGCCTGGTTTTACATAGAGATTCATTTTATCGTTCTCTCTGTAGTGCATCATCTTGTTTCATTCACATACTCACACAATTGCTCACTTATCTTCCTGTTTGTCCATGGTACCTATTTGTACAGGGAGTGCACATACCTCAACAGGCAATATTCTCCACCGACTTCCACCAGGGCCACATGTAACTCCTGGGAACCAGGGCTGGGATTTCCTAAAATTGCATAATAGATCCAAAGCTCTGGTGGATGAAAGGGGCTGTTATGATTATCTAGTCTGACTTTTGATATAACAAAGGTCATAAAACAACAAAGACCAAGAAGCGAGTCCTGAACGAAACAAAAACCCTTTGGCTGAGCTGGAAAATGTTAACAGAGATCTCCAGTTTGGGTAATCCCCTACAGCTTTGGAGAAGTTGTTCCAGCAGTCAGAGGTAGCTGGCCTCTTTTTGTAAAGAAAACTTCGCTGCCTTCTAAAGTTTCCCTTAGCAGACACTGATTTGTATTCCCTTTGCACTGATAAAATCAAGACCTATCTGATATCCAAAATCTTTCCCCCATAATGGATTCTGGGAGTGCAGGTGGCCCCCAGAGGAGAGGCCAGGCACCCAGGCTATCCTTCTGAGCAGCAGTGAGCTATTGCTCCTCTTTCATCTGCAGCCATGCCCAGTTTCTGTTTGACACAATGAATAGGTTACACTGCTTTCCATTTTTGCTATAAAGCAGGTTTTGAAGACCTTGTCAGCTCATGCATTTCTGAACATTTCTCAGTCATAGTCCTGTAACAGACCTGCAAGAAATGGTGTTGCAAAGTACTCCCAGTGCTGGGCTGAGGAAGCTTTTTCAGCATCAAGGTGAAGCACTTGAGTCCTGCCTGTGTCACAGGAACACGTGAGCTCTGCTGTCTGAAAGCAAGGACAGATGACCATGTGCATAGGTCACACACTTCTGATCACTTCAAACCCTTCACCTAGATAGGAAGATGCAGATTAGACTCCACACAACACGTGAAGTTGTTCCCACCTCAGCAGAGAAAGTTGGAATAACTAACCTTTTGAATTTGTTCCCAGCCCTGTTACCCATGAGTCTAAAATACATTTAATTCACAAGGCTGTGTAATTAATGTTTATTTTCCTACCATCACCTGCATTCAGGGAGTTAAACATCTCCCTATGGCTTCCCCAGGCAATTTCAAATGGCCATTTTAAATACATATATAAATATACTAGAAAAATCTTTTCTTTCCTCCAAAACCTAGCATTATATACCGATATGATAATTTCTTGACATCTTCTCCTTTCAGCTTTAAATGTGATATAGTGACACCATTTCCATAAGTAAAACTACCACAAGCTGAAGGGCTGACAACTCGCAGCCTGAAAAGTGAGATACTGGAGGCTTGCACTGCTGGGAGGGTGAATGGAGATGGAGCATGGCAGGGTCAGCCAGCACTTGCCCCAGATCTGGACTAACCAAGCAATTAGACATAGAAATCTGAATTTAACTTTTTAACTTTAAAAAATTTTAACTTTAGTTTTAACTTTTTAGTTTTAACTTTTTTTAACTTTAGTTTTAACTTTAGAAAAACTATTTTTGATACAACTCTTTATATATTACTTAGTAAAATTTTCCACCTAAAAGGTGGTATTTGTCAGTGAGCTTTTCTCAGAACATCTAGTCTTTAGCTTCTCAAGAAGGTCTTTGTAAGGGGAAGATTTGTGCTGTTCACTGACGAAAGAGAAAAAAATCAGGACACTTTATCAATAATTTTTCTTGATGATCCCTTTACATTCCTGGCTTATTTAATCTTACGAACTATTCTCGAAGTTGCCAAGAACAGCACCTGGACTATGATTTCCTCTCCTGTGAAGGTGAAAGGATGTGTTTCACCTTTCTTGTCGTTCTTGGTGGCTGATGGAATTTTTCAGGGTTTTTTCTGATGTGGAGTTAATCTCAGAAAATCATTTCTTCATGTATACACAGACATTTTTCAGCGGGGGTCTGAAAGAGACAGAATTCAACTGGACTATCACAAATTCTGAAGCATCCTTTTAATAGCCAAATAGCTGACATCTGATTATTGGGAAGGAGCCCTGGATAATTCAGCCTGTTCTGTGGGGTGACTGCCATTTTAAGTTATATCATGCCTGTTTGCTAGTGCAAAGTGCTTAACACATCCAACTCTTTTAAGACAGCAAGAGATCAGTTTGACAAGCATTCATTATTCTGAAATCACATATTAAAGAGAGTAACATTTGCAAAAGTACCACAACTATTAAGGGAGAAGAACTTATATGAGGTATAACCTTACTGTGCAGCGGGTAACAGAAGCATTAATAGGAAAAACCTAAGTGGAAACACTTGACAAAATAAATTAAAGCACAGCTCTCCCCTGAAAAGTGACTAAAAATGGCATCCTAGGGTCCCATGTTTATTATGTGTTACCAAGTCCAGATCAGATTTGCTCAGTGTACAAATAAGGGGTGAAATTCTAGCTGGGTTGAACTCAACTAGAGCTTTGCAGATTACTTCAATGGGGCCAGGATTTCATTCTAGGAAACATTTTTTCTTCCTTTTTGAGCAGTCTGTGGAGACTTGACTTGGAAGATCACAAGACTGGTTGAAATGTGAAACAGAAAAATCCTAAGAAATTTCGAAATTGTTTCCATTTTGTAGGGCTGAAAATAGGCCAATGTTTCACTTCTGGTTTATAGCTGAAGATTTTGCATATGGTGTTTTTAATCAATCTTCTTATCAAGGATATCACTGACATGTTTACTAGCATTCTTTTTTGCCAGAAAAACAGAATTTGAAAAATGAATAATTTAAATGATCATGCTGGCATTGATCTTGATATGCTTGTCAGTAAAAATGTCAACTAAAAAAAGAAGCCAAACATGATGTGAAAAAGTCCACTTTTCTCTAATGATCTTTGTCTTGAGAAAAAGTCAGCTTTTGAAAGAAAGGAGGAGAGAATTACTTTCCCAAAACGCAGACTTGCTGTCCCCAGTGGTTTGAGTATGTGGACTGGTTTTATGGGTGCCTTGGGTGGTTTCTGAACCTGCAGCCTGTGCAGGCAAATGGCTGCTTGCCCTGAGTGCTTTAAGACATTGGAGAAGCCTATGGAGAAGGATAGCCCACTGTGCTTCCCTCCTCTCTGGCACTGATGGGGTGTGGATCGGGCTGGGGAAGGAAGTTTGTTTTGCCATTTCCTGTGCTGTACTTTTTCTGTGGTTAAAAAGAGGATCCAGACTCCAGAGCTGTCAATCTGGCACTTTTCACTAGCACTTAAAAACAATTTCAAAATCTATTAGAAAAATGAGATCCCAAACCTGCTGTATGTGAACAGACAACAGCAAGAGCCATATCAAGGGCTTTGATTGCAGGCGAGGCTGGCTGGAAAGAGTCGGTGCTGTGCGGATATTGCATTCTATTCTTGATAGCACAGGACCTCGCTGTGCTTCTGTCATGTTTAAGCTGTCTGTTTCCATCAGGGAAAGGTCTTACAAGCACAAAACACATGGGCAGCCTTTCAGCCCTGTTTCAAATTTCTGCAACACAATAAATCCGTTTGTTTTTATTTCTTCTTTCTGTAAACATTTCTCCATCTAACATAGTAACTGCTGTTTATACAGTGCAGTAAAAGCACAGGTCAGAGCACAATAAGATTATAGTCTTACTTCAATATGTCCAATCCACAATAAAATAAAACCTTACAAAATATCCAGAGGAACAGTTTGGGGTTCTCTTCATATTAATGTATGTCGTATGGGAGGGTTGTATTGGGGCATAATATTTTCCACAGCTGTCAGGACTTATTTAAAAGGCAATATCCTTTTTCTGGGATTTTATTTAGGTTCTGTTTATACCATATGTAGGATTGTTAATCCCATGATGTATGACTCAGTGGTGTATGATTACTGAAAGGTAATATGTACAAAATGAGCTAAATATTTTGGGATAGATCCTTGGGATTAAACGCACTGGGCTCACAACAGAGGGACGGTATGATAAGGAGGGGACAGAAAGGCAACTGCAATCTGCTTTTGTGTCAAGTGCTTGGCCCAGGGGCAGACAAGATCAAGTTGTTGTCAGTCCTGCTTCAGTGCATTGCCCATTCTCTGTGGCCCCTGTGCTCCCTTCCACAGGAAGGCACGGGATGGAGGCTCAGATGCTTTGAAGATTCTGAATCCTTTACCACAACTCTCTGTGCTATATCCCTCTGGGAAGGGAGGTGCATTCATCCCCCGGCCCTGGCTCTGTTCCATTCACTGGGGCATGCCTGAAGAGGCAGAAATCCTAAAAGGCCAGCTACCTCAAGTTTCATGGGTGAGTTAACCATGAAGGTTGATACAGCATTCTGGGGGCTATTTGACAAGAAATACAAAACATGTATTATGTCTTCAGGTTTAAACAACATGAAACGTGGGTTCATTTCATGTATGGTGTGAATGTACTGAGATGTGTTTTCTATCAGCTGAGAGTTCTTTGACATGGAAAACAGAGGCATACCTAAATCCACTGAGTTAAACTTGTCCCAAGTGTAACTTCATTGGCCTTACCTCAGGAATGTGTTTGGCCCAGTGACTCCACAGGTACTTATTTTTGCCATTTAGTCAGGTTCTTTCCAAATGAATGGAAATGAAAGGACACATTAAAAGGCCATAAAGGAGCTGTACTATTAGGTTGCTAATTTTCTCGTAGTTACTCAGTATGTTTGGTAACCAGCTTGTTTGGTTAGAGAACTTGCAGAGACACCAACTTCAGTTCTCCCAAACTCTGGGTGCCCCTGGAAGGAGATGAAATATGAAGAGATACAGCTTGTTAAGGTGCCAACAGGCCAGAGTCTCATAAGTGTTTAAGTGCCTGGAAAAGCAGACAGACTCCCAAGGGGATTGTTTTAGAGTGCTCATATGCCTGACTCCCTCAGGTCACACAAGGGTGGTTGAGAAGGGAAGGAAGAGTTCAAACATTGAGTAAGATGGCAGGCCAAGATGATTTGGCAGCTGAGATCCAGGAAGTGTTTTTTACGTTTTAATGCAAAATATAGTCAGCTTTTGAAGGGTATAAATCAGTACAAGTCTCTTGAAGGACAGTCCCTGCAAAGGACTACTTAGTTGCTGGGTGCATCACCAGGAGGTATCAATGAAATCTCTGAGACCTTGGCTCATCCCAGCCCTGCAGTTACCTCAAATGATGTTTTGAGCTCTGGGCACCCCTCTAGCCTTACACAGCTCACAGCTGCATGAAACTACCAGGAACAACATGAACTGCTGTACAGTGTTCAAGGTCTCCTACCAAAAAGCACACCAAGAGAGGTGGCCCACCAATCCAAGGCTGCTCAGGAGGCTGGGAGGAGGCTCCAGCCCCAGCCATGGGCAGGCAAGGGAAAAAGAGGCAACAGGAAAGTAGGAGGAGAGGAGATGACCCCCATGGCAGAATGGCTGTGCTTTACTTGAGATTTAGGCAACCACCTGGAGACATGCCATGTGTGGGGCTGGAGGGTGCAGTCCCCTGCACTGCTGCTTGTCCTTGCTGCTGGGTTGATGCACAGAGCAACATGGGGGCAGAGGGAGAGAGTGCAGCTGGGAAGGGCTCAGGAAATACTGGAAGAGTGCCTTCATGGGACAGCATGGGAGCTTCAACATGAGGGAATCGGGAAGAATATAGCCTGTTTCAGAGAAAATACATGGGTTTGAGGCACTTTCATCACTTAAAGCCAGATTCAGAAGTATTTACATATCCCTACGTAGAGATCTGAAACCTGATTAGAGGGAAAGGCTGGAAGGCATTCAGCTGTGGTAGGCTGTATTTGTATATTCCCCAGGTGGAAATTCGTGTTCAAACTTTGCTTTTATCATGGAATCATGTATTAGCTTGGGTTGGAATGAATTTTGAGATCGTCTAGTTCCAATCTCCCTGCCACGGGCAGGGACAATTTCCACTAGACCACGCTGCTCCAAGCCCTGTACAATCTGGCCTTGGACACTTTCAGGGATGAGGCATCCACACCTTCTCTGGGCAACCCATGCCAGTGTCTCACCACCCTCATGGTGAAGAATTTCTTCCTAATATCTGATTTAAATCTACTCTCTTTCAGTTTTCTGCAACAATTAACTCTGTTCAAGATCAAAGAGGCCATACAGGCACCCTTGGCACCACAGTTGAGGGCAGCACCTGAGAGGAGATTGGGGAGAACTGTGGGGAGAAGCAGGGAGGTGACCAGGACAGCGGGAAGGGTGGTGAAAGCACTCACTAGGCTGAACTAGGTGATCCAGTCAGTCATTTCACTGCCACCCCACTGGACACACTTACAGGCAGCATTCCACCAGCAACGCAAACAGCAGCCTTGGTTACAGCTGAGCAATGACTGCTTTGATGGAAAACAGCTCTAAATGGGATGAACTGGGTAACTGCAATTTTCCTCCAAACTGTCAGTATGAGACTTACTCAGCAGGGAAATTACTCTCAAGGAGAGTGGCAGAGCTTTTCTCACACAGGATGTTGAACACAGCAAGATGCTACATGCCATGCTACTGAGGCATCTGTAGGTGAGATTCTGACCAGCACACATTGTGCTGGCCACTGGCAAAACAGGGGGCATCTGCTGGCTCCTGACACAACCTCTTCTCCCCTCTTATTCCCAGATGCTGCACTGCATTTAAAAAAAAAAAAAAAAAGAAGAAGAAATGAAATGGGGAGCAAAATTACGTCCCTCATGTCACAGTGTTTGCTGGAAAATTACAGGGAGACAATGTGATCCCAGAGAGAGGGGAATAGGCAGTGGGATGCATCCTTCCTGTGCAGGAACAGCAATGAATCCTCACAAAATTGTGACAGTTACTTAAAAATAATCTCTGTGTTTGATTTGGTTAAAAATGCAGGGCAACTGCTGCCTGATCTCCTGCTCTTCAACCCTGAATAATGAGCTTTCTTCCAGTTCTGAAGTTTTTTGTGTCACCATGACATCGAAAAATTTACATTTCTTCATTCAGAGGTTAATGAATATTGATTATTTAGGCTTTCTTTTTTTTTTTTTCCCTATCAGCAAAGTGGGGCATTATTCAGTATACTGGATATCATGATATGAGGTAGTTTCTGACATTGTGTCTCCATTAATGTACAGCCACAGTTAGAAAAAATTGAGAAATCTTATGTACACTTCATAATCTCACAGACCTATCCCATTTATCATTTCTATAGGCCAAATCCTGAAGATATTTATCAGCTATGGGTAAGATTCTTGTTTATTTTTCAGGGTAGATAAAAGACCTAGTCTCAGAGCAGGACCTTCAGCTGGATGCTGTACAAATCTTCCTTTTAGTTTAGGGAAAAGAACATTTACACAGTGTTTTCCAGGCAAACATTGCCTTGCTCTGGCCATGCTCAGAGCAGGCTAAAAGCAATGGGGCTGTGTTAGCACAGTGTGGTATCCGTGCTAATCTACATTTCAAATAATTAATAGAGCTGCACTAACCATAACTTCTGGTCAAGACAGGCCATAACGGAGCAAGCTTGTGTGTTACAGAGAGGTGAAACCACTTCAGAAAAGGGACAGAGAAGGCTCAGATATAGACAAGCTCTACAAGTGGCTTGCCGAAGCTGTCCGCCTAGGTTGGTGAAAGATGCAGGGTTTTGTTCTGTGATTTAATATTTTTTACATATAAAGAGGCTGAAGACCTTCTGAAGCCATAAACACGTCTGGTGAAAACCTTGGAAATCAATGGAAGCTTTGTCTAACCTTCCTGTAAGCACTGTTTGATGATGAAGGCAAGGCCAGAATAGTACCTGGTGTTGCTAACTCTTGTGGTCAGCTGTTTGGAGTTCCCTCACCACCCAAAACACATGGTCTCTCCAAAAAAACCCCAACACATCCTCAGGCCCCATATTTACTCTGGAGCTGACTGACCTCTGAAGAGGAATTTGCCTGGAGAGCTGATATTTGGAAGCTGACACTGTGACCATGTTTCAGGCCCAGTCAGAAGATGGAGTTTCCAATTTCCTGCACTGTGCAGCACAGAAAGAAAATTAAGCTTCTGTGTTGGCATTCTAGAGGCAAAGAGGTTCCATGGTGTGCCTGGCATCCAAGGGCAGGAGCTTTCCTCTAATTCTCATTACTTGTGACAAGCTCTGGTTGCTTGTAAATAACTCCTGTACACAATAATGCTATTATCCAGTAGTGTCTTTTTCTTGCCTTTCAATATCATTGCCAAGTTTATTTACATGGCCCCTTGCTCTTCAGTTAACACCCTTCCAGACATACTATTTTCTTGCTCTATAATTATCTAGCCATTGTAAAGCTGAATTGGCAGACACTATATTGTAATTCTGGCACTCTTAGCCTAATTGGGGATAACCACATCAAGAGAAGATGGTCAGTGACAAATGAGCACTTTTTTCCCCTGAAAAATAGTAGTTAGCTGCTGCTTCAATCACTTTTTTGACAGCTAAACATTTTTATATTTTTTGAATACGTATTTTTACAAGGAGAAAGCCATTACCAATGCACCATACAAGCATGTACTGTCCATAAATCTTTTTTTTATTGTGGTAGAGCTTCACAACTCAAAACATTGTGGGTGACTTTCTGCATTAATTTCAGTAGGCATGTCCAGCAAGACCTAAAGCCTCTTTACCTGGTGAAGCCGGACCAAGAACTGCTAGACAGGTTGTGGGCCACTCAAGGGGTCATGGAACAGCTTAATGGACAAAGCAGAGAATCACAGACTTTTTCTGGGCTCAAGAGAAACATATGATAGCAGCAATGTGAAAATCCAGGGCTGCTGTCCCTGGGATTAAAAGGGTTTTTTTAAACTTTGCAAAGTATTTCTTCTCATTCATGACATATAGGCCTTGGAATTCATACAAGTCATGTGAGATATTAAATATGCAATGCCTTTCAGTGACAAATGTACACTGCTGAACAGGGGCCATGTCCCCTGCCAGATCTGTCCAGGCACACGTGTGGCACCCCAGGGGTGAGCTGTCACCATGCAGCCTGCCCACACCACACTGGCCATTTGGCCTTCCTTCTCTGTGTCTTTCTTATTAATTCTCTTAGCCAAAGAGCAAAGCTTTGGCAAGAAGCAGCTTGTTTTGTTGTCTCTTTGTGGGGGTTGATGTGAGCACAGAGCTCAGTGCTGGGACATGGTGCAAACATTCTCCATGACCTATCCAGCATCCCAGCCAACAGCCAGATCCCAGCCAGATCCCCATGGGCTGTCAGAAGAGACTTCAGATCTTCCAGAAACTTCTTATGACACCACAAGGCTCACTGGGATGCAAGGGACCTCCTGCCCCTCCAAAGTCTCCCTTCTCTCCTCAGGTCAGCTTCAAAATCCCTTTGGTCTGTGGGAACCCAAAGTGCTTTCAATGAAACATCCTTTCATTTCACTCTTCTGTTGGTATCTAGGGCAGCACAAGAATAAAATTACTCAAATCTCTCATAGGCCTTTAATCTAACTGTTTCAACCTTCACATTCATACCTCTCTTAAATGTGTCGCTTATTCCACCTCCAAATTTCTGCATAATCCATGCATCCAATACACCCTATACCAAATATTTTGCCTTGTCATCTCCTTGTAAATAGAGGGTGTCAAATACATGGTCAGCTCATTGGACACAGCTAGGGAAATAGTTTAGTCTTCCCAGTGGAGTAATTAAAGAAATCATCCCAGCTAGCTGGTCAGCTCTAGCCACACACCTAATCAGCCAGGCTGGAAGCAGGAGACTTGTGATACACATGCGCTGGAATTCCGGGGAAGGACATGCAGCACATGTAGTCATACATGGAGAATTCATGTTTCTGACACCTGTGTTCTTAAGGATCCGAGAGGGTGACTCAGAGAAGAGTGGCTCTAAATACTGGAGAGCTGTTAAAAGGCCTGTGATGGACTCTCCTGGTAACTCCTCCAGGGAAGGCAAATCTGTGAGTGCAGCTGTGATTGCGTACATTGTGTCCCCGGCTGATAAAATTGCTATCATACTTTGGGCAGTAACACTTCAGATGCAGTCACCAGCAAGGAGTCTTGCCCACTCAAACAAGAAGAAAGTTATCCATGAAACTTCTTTTGGGACAATATTTGTACAACATTGTTCAAAAATGTACTCCACTGCATGTATCCCACCACATGCCTGCTACAAACTCTGAGCAAAAACGATCTGACAACCCAAAGACTGGAGATTTCTCCTTTTCTAATTTTCTTGAAGTTTCTTTTTTGTCCTACTTAGATTTGTGCTGCATGATAAAAACCCCCAAATTCTCCAAAACAAAATAGTCTGTTGTGACAATACTCTAACTCAATAACAAGTCTGGAATTTAATTAAAATCTCTTATTTCAGTCCTTCTATGTACAAGCTAGTAATCCTTGAAATTTTTGTGAACTAAAAGTCTTTTTCGAAGAGCCAGGCAGTTTGGCAGAGGGAAGAATGGAGATGAGTAAACTTGAGAAGTGCATTGGCATTGTGGTTCTTGCTGCGTCTTCAGTTCTTGAAGGGGAGAAAAGAAAAGGAACTTGACCAGTATTGGCAGACAACACTCATTTTTGCTGTGTCCCGTGGTGGCAGTGCAGGAATTTTTTCTTGTCTTTTTTATTTAGTAGTAGGATTTTAATGGGCTTTCTTATTTTTCTTCTTCATCTCCATAGGGAAGAATATTTCTTTTCCTTTCTATTTTATTTCCATTTGCCTCACCAAAGGAACTCTTCATAGAAAAAAGAGGAAACTATGACAGAACTGTTCATCCTAATGTGTTTCTAGCATGGTTCCATGTTTATAGATGAGACTTAGCTGTGCTTCTGTTATGTGCTGTAATTAAGTCACCGTGCAAAATCCCACCATACCCAACAGAAACCTTTGGCTTGGAAGTGTGACTGAAGCCATCGAGGGAAACAAGAAATTCAGTGGAACAAGGTAGTCAGTGCACTAATTAGTGTCCAACATCTGCATCCGAAGTCTGAAAAATGTGATTTTGAGCCTGCTTCTGAAAGGGCATGAACTGTTCTTTCTTTTGTGCTCAGCCTCAAGTACCTGTCCCTTGCTGTATTCACAGCAGGACTTGAGAGGGTGAGGCCATTGGATGAGGGAACTGATCTGACTAACCTAAGGAAACCCTAAGGAAAAGGGCAGGAAAATCCAATACGACCAGTATGTCTCTAGGACGATGAGGAGGTGACAGCTGACTGTAACACTACACCCAGGTATATGGAAAATAACATTTAAAACATGTGATCTATGATTTTTTTTAATGCTGTGCATCAGCAGAATATCCTGTTAGCATGGAATAAATTCACTCCAGAGTTCCCCTGCCTCAGCTCACCAGAAAATAAGTATGTTTATGTTCTCAAACTGAAACACAAATATGTTTCTTTGAAGAGTGAAGTCTGCTTGGAATTCATAAAAAGTGTTCTTGTATTATGGGTTTTAATATTTATTTGAACTTTCTGAAGAATCAGAAGGAAAGGTTCATTTATCAAATGATTTGGTGCATTTCAGCAGGAGAAAGCTGCTTCCGTAGGGGTGTCTGTCTGCTGCTGTTAGGAGGAGAAAGGCAGCAGGTTTCCAAAGCTTTGCCTCTTTGTACCAGAGGTCTCAATCAGGTCAGTGTACCTTGTTTGCCAAAACAAGCTGCGATGAGATTTCCAAGCTGACATTACTAAAATGCTGTAACAGAAAGAAAAACTATCTGACTCGTGAACTGAAATGAGGCTTTTGATAACTGCAGAACTAAAAGACATCCTACTCACCAGTGATGTTCAGATGGGTCACAGTGTAAAATACATTTCAGCATCACTGATTAGACATCTGCCAGAGAAATGTAAGCAAACCTCATAGGAGAAGACATTTTTCAATCAGTAGGGCTCATAACACTCCCCATGGAAGCCGTTCCATTACAAACAGCTCTGTTTCCTCTGCTGAAGGTATAGTGGAAACATCTCATTTTTATTTAGCTGATCAGACAGCCATTTCTTTGCGAAGTGGAGTGTGGTATAAAACATGCAGAATGAGGTCTTTAAGAAGTTATACATTTTCTTGGACAGTTTTTAATTTTAGATCTCTGAGTCTTGTTACTGTCCAGTCAGAGCTTGCTAGCACTTTGGGAGTGCCAGTTTCCTTAGTGTTTGAAGTGACAGCTACATGAACTGTGACATTTTAAAAGCATGATGTCTGCTAGGCATGTCTCAAAAGTTGTATGTGTTTGTCAAGCCCATAAATCTTCATGTCCACTTGTTGCATTACAGTTTTAAATTCAGATTCCAACTTTTGCTTCTTTTTGCCAAAAATAATGTATATGCCAGTGTTTAATATTTCACTGCAAATTTATTAAAACTGGAAGAACTCATGTAGTGTAACACTCTCAGACAGAGGGGGTGTCTATACTGCAGTCTGGAGGTGTGACTGCAACTTGAGCAGACAGCAGAAGTAGCCTTCATCTGGCTTGCTGGGTACTGATAACAGTGCAGTCATGGCAGCAGAAGGCTGAGTAACCCAGGGAGATCTGTGCACCTTCCCATCATTTCCAAACACTCTGAGGCTGCTAGTTTCAGGCTGGGTAGAGAGTTTTCACGAGTTGCAATGTCTTCTGGGTTTCTACACATGGACAGACAAAAGGAAAAGGAGACTATATTAGAAAAAGATACATTTCAAAGTACGTGAAAAGATAATTTTTATAATAGCCAGTGTCTACTATGGTTATCAGATGAACAAGTCTGGAGCTAGGAAAAAAGGTCAGAAACCACAAATTCTTACCTGCTTTTCCTTACACCAAGGGTCTTCAAGGATGAGGACGAGTTCCTCTTGCAGGTTGGAACTGACTGGAATAAAAGGTATTAAAAAATCCATGTGAACGTGAACAGAGGAAAGGTCCCCTGAGGGCTGTGAGAAGAAAAACAAATGCAACCTCCTGGCCAAGAAGTTCCCAAGCCACAGACGTGGAAAATATGTACAGAAAATATTACAGTATAACACCTGATTCTCTCCCTAAGCCTCCACAAGCCACTGTCAGAAGGACAGGGCTGTGAGCAAGATGCATTTCTGGTCTGACTCAAAATGGCCACAGTTTTATTCTTATAAAAAATTTAGAAGAACCGCTTTTCATTTGTGCAGTGGAGAGAAAATACCCACAAGGAGTTGTCTCAAGGAGTTACTCCTGGAGTTGTGCTCCTTAAGCAGGCTCAAAAACTGCTTAGGAAATAGAAGTGGGACTCACTGTGGTTTGTCCTCTGAAAGTATCATCTCTGGGTTTCACAGTGGTCTAAAGAGCAAATGTGAACTTGGGGTCAGGAGAACACAACCGCAGTGCTCATTGTCCCACTGTGTAAATGCACAGTGTCCCTACACTGTGAATCCCTGATGCTGTTTTGCCTACCCAGTTTCTAGCAGGATGCATCAGAATTCAAAAGGTAAGGCAAAAGAATATTGGAGAAAAGTGCATGGAGGGCAGTGAAAGACAAGGATATTTGGAACTTCCATACATGGAAGCAGTCAGTGGAAAAGGTACTTTGAAAAGAAATTACTTAAGTTTATTGAGATGGCAAAGATGAGCAGATAAGATAGAAGTGTGTAAAGTCACAAATGCTACAGAGAAAGCAGATAGCAAAAACTTAGATCTCTTGCAAGGTCCAGGAGAAAAGGAAGTCAAACCTACTGCCTATTTGCAGGATGAAAAACAACAATTTGCACGCCTTCCACCTTCACTCAGCCCTGTTGAGATGCCTCTGGAGTACTGTGTTCAATTCCGGAGTCCTCAGTACAAAAGGGACATGGAGCTCCTGGAACAGGTCCAGCAGAGACCACAAAGATGATGAGGGGACAGGAGCACCTCTCTTGTGCAGAAAGGCTGAGAGAATTGGGCCTGTTCAGCCTTGAGAAGAGACAGCTGAGAGGGGACCTTATCAATGTACATAAATATCTGAATGGGGCATGTCACGAGGATGGATCCAGTCTCTGCTCAGAGGTGCTGAGCAATGGGACAAGGGGCAATGGGCAGAAACTGATGCACAGGAAAGCTGCAAGGAGGCAGGCAGAAGAAAGTACAAGAGGTGATAACTTGAGGGAATGACTGCTCACTCTTGTCCATCCTATGGGACTGGGCCAAGCAAGCTGAGAACAACCAAGAGGAGGCACCTTCTCACCCACAAGGTGAGACTACACACGATGACACTGCCTACAGCATGTAGTGAAGGGCAAAATATTAAAAGGAGTCAAGAAGGAATAAAAATTTAAGTGTCTATTAAGCCCTGTGGTGGGGACATAACCTGAAGCTCCACAAGGAGTCCACAAGATATGGAGTGCTACAATTAGATGGTTTACCTCAAAGGATAATTCTTCACTTTCTCCATTGCTTATGTTCTTTCCTCAGACCACTGCAAAAGTCTGTCTCGGGCAGGGCAGCCTTCCAGTCTGATCTGTTCTGACAGTTCTATGTAGTTCACTCCCTAAACAGACTGGCTTCCTCCGTATATATGTTTTCATTTCAAATGAATGACTTGCCACTGAGATGAAGTGACAATGAACCAGTCAAATAATGGCAGTCTACAAGAGTGGCAGATCTGTCAGATCTATCTGTTTGATCAAACAATAAGATATTGTTTTTACATTGTTTGAACAAGCAGTTATTTTCCAGAGCACAATAAGAACCAGGGTGAGTGCTGCTGTAGTAGCTCTAGAGTACATCCATGATACTGTATCTTTAATAAGAAAGGTGCTTGACAGAGTGGATCAGACCAGTGCTCTACTGTCTTCATCATTAGTTATTCCCAGAGAGTTCACAGGAATGTGAGAGACATCCCACAATAAACCACTAGAAAATAATTTATTCATAAAAGAAACCAGCTCCTTAACTCACCGTGGTTAATGATGTCCTCCCTACTTTGAAGGCTGAAACCTTTTCCACTTTGGACCTCTTATTATTCATATAAATTCCTAACCCTGCAGAGCAGTTGGCCTCAGTAATACTTCCTGGCAGAAAGTTCCACAGGTTAATTATGTGTTAATTATTTCCCATGTTCCCTTTAAAATACCTGCATCCAAGTCAAAGAAAATGCTCACCTCCCTTTGGTTTCAGTAGGCTCAGGGGCTCTCAGGCCTTGGCAGTTGGGGGTGGCACTGACAAGGTGGTAAGGAATCCAGCTATATGTGCAGTTTACATTAAATGGAGTGTACTCCAGCTGCCCTCATTTTTGATAGAGATCTGAGCGCTGTGGAGATTTAAGGTTCCCCACAGTGATCCATCACGGCTCTAGACGCAAACAGAGATGCATTCTGGGATGTGCAGCTCCCCGCGGAGCATTTTTCCACACCAACAAAGAAGTCATTGTATGTGTGTGTGTTTGTGCGTGTGTGTGCGTAGCGGATGGGGGGCGGGGAGCCAGCCAGAGCACACAGACTGATACCTGCAGAAGTATTAAGTAAATTGCTTCTGTCCCATCCTCAAGGTAAATTGTTAAATGCTTGCTTGTGTCTGACACGAGGACACTGAGCTGGCGCTTTGATTCGTGCCTTCGTGCTGGCACAGTTTCACATCACACCTATTCTGACCCACTGTCAACCTGAGAGATACGGCCCAGTTCTCCCTCACCTGTCCACTGTCAACCATTCCCAAGGAGTTCCTTGTGCTGGGACCACAGGGCTCTATGCAGACACATCAGCTCAGCTGTGTAACCTGAGCACCAGGTCAGCAGCTGGTCCTGGTGACGCCACCATGGCTGGTGTGACGGGAGACACAGGTTGGGAGCACACGGCCGGAGGTCTCACAGAAGCTCACAACCAGGGGCAGGGGAGATTGGTGTCAGCTCGTGCTTCCCCTGCCTCCAGCAGCCCTGCCTTCTCCCTCCTGTTGATGCTGGTGCTCCTGAAACTATGCAGTAGGTCAAATGAGGAACCTGATCCAGCTTAGAGCTAACATGACCTTAAAACAGAAAAATACCGAAAGACAGGCCGTGATGAGAATTGTTCCCTTGCCCAGCTCAGTGTGCAGGCTGCAGGCACTGCTGCTGGGGCGGCAGGGGCACAAACACAGTGCTGGGAGGGCAGGAAAGCAAGGTTGGATGTCAATCTACACAGTGAATAGATTACAGGGATTGAAAAATGATAATCTTTTTCACCTTTTAGTCTTTACATTTGGGAAACTCTAAACATGCTACCGACACAGCCAGCAGCCTTGGGTTTGCTCAGCATGTTGTGCACAGATGCTGGCCCGTCAGTGAGGCTGAGTGCTCCCAGCACAGGCTGCACTGATCCCATGTGCCCTCCCCGGCACAGGGGCAGGATGTGAACAGGAACATGAGATCCAGCAGGAGTCCAGATAAGGGCAGCCTTGCTAAGAAAATGAAAACAAGCAGCACAAGAGAGTTCAGGGATGTGAAATCAGAAGAGAACGAGGTGAGTGAGAAGCATATTTGCTTTCCAGGGTACTCAAGCTTTATCACAAGAGCTCTGAAATATCATATGTTCACTTGTTCTCTCCCTCTGGGGACAGTAGCTGCTCGGACATGGTGGGAGGTGACACCTCATAGACTGGAACCTCTTACCCAGGTCTGAGAGACCAGACTGACACAATGGCCCTGCTAGACAGGATGGGCATTTTTTGCAGACCAGAACACCAAAACTATTATAGCTGTGCTTAATGTCACCAGGGTTTCAGTCTTATCTTAATGGATAGGAAGGCCCTATTTTTAGAATCAGCCAAGAATCTAAGATCAGCTCAAACAACAGTTTCCTCCAGCACCCAGGTTACATTGCTCTGACTCTGAGGAAAGAGAATAAACCCAGAGACCAAAATTTCAAAATAGAAACACATGAACAGGGATATTTTAGGATATAATTTTCACAGGTCATGGAGTGCTTGATGGATGTGCCTGAATGTGTGCTAGCATCAGAACTACTGGCTCCTGATCCAGTAGCCATTTCCTTCCATATTTCCAGATGCAGAATATTTTTCTCCATAGTCTTAGTGACACATCAAGGATGGCAGCAAAGGGACAAGGACCATCTGCACCTACTGGAGCTTTCCTAGGGAAAGACACAATGACAAATTTACTCAATCCAGCCTTAAAGACAAAATCTGAAAACCTGACCTTCGTTCTTTCCCTCTGTAAATGTTGGGTTTTCCTAGCAAGCCAAAAATTACAGCACCTAAATACTTGGGAGAGAACCGTCATCATGAACAGTATAAGCACTTCTGCTACACCTTGGTATTAGCAGTGACTATACTGTTTTCTTTAGAAGCTTCTGAGTGAAGGTGGATATAAAAAAGAAGAAATAGTTAAAAATTGTACAATATTCAAGCAGACTGTAATAACGTTAAATACCATTTTAAAGCCCCTAAACTACTTTAAAAACAACAAAAAAGGGACTGATTTACAACCTGCTTCACAGCTGAAGGGTGGAGTCCAGTAGGAATATTTGCCTTTGGATATGCTAGTAAAATAACAAACTTATATTAATCCAGTCTTGAACATAACTGCCAACATTTTGAGTGTATCCGTCTGTTAACAGTGTAGCAAAACAGTCAAAACAGACTTTATTTTAAAAAGGAATAAAAAGATGAAGGCACCACTAAGACAGAAGTCAGTTATTCATTATAATACTTTTTGCAGCAGGGCTTCACTTCAGAAGCTGGAGAGCTGGTGGTTTTCTTTGCTTTGTCATGAGATGTTTGACATGCAAGTCATAAATGAACCACTCATGTACACACCCACTTATGGTGTGCATGTATATATGTGTATATATACAGATATATATGTACTAAAGATTGAATTAGTAAATTTTTTTTACCTGGGGAAGAAGCATGAGGTAAACACGAGTTCCAATGCACAGACAAAATCATATTTTGATCGCAGTTCATGGGCACCCTGGTAGAATAAGGTCACTAATCTGTACCCTCTTGATGACCAGCTTATCCCAGTACCAACAGTTAATGGGCATGAAGCAAGACAGCAACTACCTTCAGAGCCATGGAACTGAACAGGCGTGTTTTTATTGAAATATTGCATACTGGGGCACAATCATGACAAGCAAGCAACAGGGGGAGGAGTTACCTCATACCAGCAGGTCCCACATTACGCTGCCCTGGAGGAAGAGATGAACTGCCACAGGAAAGTGACTGTGAGAGACAGAACAGCTCAGCGACGTCTCTGCAAAACTCAGCTGATCAGCTCACGGTGCTAACAGGCTTGCTCAAAATTGCTAACAGATTGACGATTATTCACACCACACAGACTATTACAGGGAATGAACCAAGATGTCTCTTATGGAAACCATTACAGAGCAAACCACTGGGCCCTATCTTCTCTGCATAAATTAACAGAGCTTGACTGAGTCAGCAGAGGTTCCCCTTTTAACATGAGCAAAGAATGTGCCCCCCCCTGCTTCAAGCCCTCAAAACATGCCAAAACTGTCACCTTTAAGGTCTGAGTGATCAAGGTTTGCTCTTTGCCTCCCAAACAATCCTTTCACCAAGTCCCTCAACATAGGTAAAGCAAAATAAATTGAAATATTCCAACCCCTACTTGAATGAAAATTAAATAATAAAAAAGACAGACTTACAGCAAGAGAACAGGTTGTGCTTTGTTCTTGGTACCAAACTCTTCCTCAGTGAGAAGTCTGACTTTTATCTCTTTGGCAGGTAGTTGCAGACAACGTGGTGGAGACACACGCCTGCCCCAACACCAGAACCTGGCAGATGTGCAGATGTACCTTTCTGTGAGGTGCTGGGATCTTGAAGAACCACACCACGTATTGCCCTCACCATCGCCAGTAGTTTGTGACTAAATAATAGCATCCAAAGATGTCAATAATAGCTTTTCACTGTGCAGGTTACTCTAAAAACGAGTAAAGAAACCTTCCCTTCACCACGCAACTTCAAACACAAAAAGCAGAAGTCTAAGGGCAAAACCACAGGCAACTCTAAAATAAAACGATTTTTTATAACAAACAGCTGACCTACACACCTGTCCCAAAAAGTATTTGTTAGGCATCCCTCATTGTCCATGGCAGAATAGGAACATTTTGGGTTGAAGACAAGTGCTATTACCATGTTTTTGTTTTGCTTCATTGTGCAGAAAAGCAGCCCTCCACCTCAGCACCATTCTCCAGTTAGCTTTCTTCTGGTACGTCCATGTTAAATTCAGGCTGACACTAACACCCCAGATATCTCTGTCAGTGAACTCCCAAATGACAGCTCCCATTTTAATGACAGAAGTTTATAATTATGTGGTAATTATCTGTGACTTGGGCTTCTGGGTACCAGCCTCATGGAAAGCAAAAGAAAATGCTGGTGAGCTCCTGAGTACACTGAAGCCAGTGGGTCTGATGGATTGATGGACTGATGACAAGTATGAAGTTCAAGGCCAATTGCTGCATTTGGTCACAACAACCCCAAGTAACACTGCAGGCTGGGGCAGAGTGTCTGGAAAACTGCCCAGCGAAAAAGGACCTGGGACCGCTGGTTGGCAGAAGCTGAACCTGAGCCAGCTGTGCCCAGGTGGCCAACCAGGCCAATGGCATCTTGGTCTGTGTCAGCAACAATGTGGCCACCAGGGCAGGGATTGTCCCCCAATACTTGGCACTGGTGAGGCCACACCTCGAATCCTGTGTTCAGTTCTGGGCCCCTCATGACAAGAAAGACACTGAGGTGCTGGAGTGTGTCCAGAGAAGGGCAACAGAGCTGGGGAAGGGTCTGTAGCACAGGTCTTGTAAGGAGAAGCTGAGGGAGCTGGGGGTGTTTAGTCTGAAGAAAAGGAGGCTCAGGAAGGACCTTATCACTTTCTACAACTACATGAAAAGACCTTCTAGCCAGGTGGGGATTGGTGTCTTCTCCCAGGCAACAAGTGATAGGACAAGAGGACATAGTCTCAAGCTGTGCCATGGGAGGTTTAGATATCAGGAAGAATTTGTTCTCTGAAGGAGTTGTGTATTAGGCTGCCCAGGGAAGCGGTGGAATCACCATCCCTGGAGGTGTTCAAGAAATGACTGGATGTGGAACTTAGTGCTGTGGTCTAGTTGACAAGGAGGTGATCAGTCCGAGATTGAACTTGATGATCTTGGAGGTCTTTTCCAACCTAAATAATTTTGTGATTCTGCGATTCTGCGACTTTCACCACCAGTATCAAAGGATCAGGGTATCAATCCATACTCTAGCTCAGTCTGTAAACTTGGCTGGGCAAATTAGTTAACAAACCATTCAACAATTTATTGCTTTTGGGAAAGTTCCTTATTTCCCTCTGCCATTGTTTTCTCCTCTGATAGAACACTCAGAGCTTTATAAACCATAATTAGCAAGTTTTGGAAGCACTTCGAGGTCTTGAGATAACAGCATGCTACAGGTGCGTGGTGTATTTATTCTTAACACTTCAGACCAGTGGTCCTCGACCTAGAAGCTGCAAAGCCATAGCTTACAGAGTTGGGTTGCAAGTTCATTGGAAATAAAAACAGCTCACAAGTAGAAACTGAGACATGAACCTAGAAGTAGTATTGGGAGTGGGGTCATGAACCTGGTGGTGAAACCAGAAGAAAGGTTCATCAGTTTTGCTAGTTCCAGAAAAGCTTAAAATAGCAGGCTTTGTGCTGATAAATATGTTTCCACTCAAGGCTACAATGCAAAGTCCCACAGACGTGCTTTTCTGTTGAGCTCTCCCTCAAGAACAACAACAGAAAGTTCTGCCTACGCCAGTGATCTACTCAATTAGATTTTACTTCAATATGTGTTAAGAGATTGGAACAAGATTTTAAACAAATGTTTACCCCCAAAAAGAGCCTTAACAGACTCAAACCTATATTTCCCATGTGAATACATCATCCGAATAATAAGTCTCTGGGACATGCTGTGAATATCAGTTTGGCTACCAGCTTTACTGCATGGAAAACTTCCCAGCAGGTGGTTGTAATCCTTCTAGAGAGGAACAGGGCTGGATCAGCAGCGCCTTGGGGTGTTAGGTGCCCGTCTCTTATTGGATTTACACTGTGATAATCTAAGCACAAAACCATTGCTTCTTGGGTTACTTCATTAAAAAGCTGACATTTTGGTTCATGAAGCCACGTCTAATCTAAGTATTTGGCTTGCATTTGGTTTATCAATGGTAAACAACTGTTTTCAGCTTTTACAAAGCTTACTGGTTCTTCCTGGGCATCGGACTCTCTCTTTGTCCCAAAACTATATTTCATTATGTCCTGGAAAACATTTTTCATACAGCAATAATAAACAAATAAAGAAATCCGCCTCCGAAGGGTTTTCATTTGTCACATATAATTTATGCCCATGTAAGATTCATTCCTTAAAATAAATATTGAAACCTCAGAGAAAGCCCTTGTTCAGGTCTGCAAAGGGAAAAAGTGCCGTGTAAATGGGAGTGGCGGTTCAGCGCAGCCTGAGCCCCACTGGTACCCTCAGAGAGCAGAGCAGCAGACCAGGGTTTTTACTGGCCTCTGTTGTGTCTGTTGAACTGTTGCTCCGTCTTTAGTGAAATCTCAAGCAACAGAAATCCTCTATTAAAACCACCTGCACAGCTTTGTCAGCCGAGCTCCATGCTGTCAAATGACTTAGCTTCTTAAGCCAATACAAGTCATTAAGAAGAAGGTGAATTAGAGATTTAGACGTTGCCGATAGTAACTATCTCTGATCAATTGATATCTTCCTCTGATAAAGCGGCGCTCCTCGGCCGACCCCCTTCTCTGCCTCATCCGTGCAGACCCCGACCACTGGATCTAATTATGGGTGAGGAACACCAGGCCCTCGTCAGCGCTGAAAGGCCATCAGTAGGCCTATCCATTAATAACTCTCCTGTGCGCTGTACATTGTAATTGTCAGACTGCAATTTACAGTAATCCTCCAATGCAAAAACTTAAATAGCTGCAGCTGATTTGAAATTCATACAACCAGTTGAAAGAGAGAAAAACAAGATGCACGGGTTAAAAGGCCAAATTGTGCAAGTGTGTGCGCTGAGTGACAGACATTTTAGTACTAGCCTGGGACCATATTTTAAAAGGTCACTGAAAACTTTTGGCTTGGGCCCTCTGACAAACAATGAACTTTCCATATATTTATTTGCCATCTCTTTGTTTTTACAGCAAGCAGAATAAATGAGTTAAATGACGTTGTGCGGGTCTGCACATTGTCAGCACAGGTTATAAGTCATTATTAAACTCCATCAAATCAGACCAAACCCGGTCTAGGCAATGAGACTAAAAGTTATTTGCATTCCTTCTGTCATAAAAAATCATATCCCCTTACCCAAGACTTTCGTTTCTTTATTAAATGCAGCCACAAGAGTATTTCAGGTCTGGCAATGTGAGCTCAGGAAAACCTACTCTGTATAACTCAGTGTAACAGCTTAGAACCGATTCCACTAAAATGTCCCAGTTGAGTGTATCTGGGCACTCAATCAAGACACACATATTACTTTTAAATAAGATTAGCCTTTATATTTTGCTGCTTAAGTTAAAACTTTTCATGTCATTCTCTCATTTTATGTAAACTCCAACATAATTCTGTTTTAGAGAATACTTCAAACAAATTAAAATCCTCAACTTGAATGTGTCTAGCAAAACTCGCCTAATGGCATAGCAAGCTGTTTGGTGACACTAAAACACTTTTAAATAAGATGAATTTTCCCTGCGTTGCCCTGGCTTTGTAATTACTGCTGCTGAACAGCAGACGCCTTTGGTTACAATGGCAAAAGCAGCGGCTTGTGCTCTGAAACTTATTTGACAAATAACTTACAAGTGACCTGCAACATCTGTTTAAAAAATCGTCCCTTCGCATCTGCCTCAAGTCGAGTTCAGCATCAATTATGAAATGCAAACATATAATCTGGGGCCAAGGGCAGCTTTTACACACACACAAGGCGCGGTGCGGGGAGGGGGCGGGCTGCAGGCGCCTTCCTTATGCCAGTCAAGGGGAAAGAAAATGTTTAAGTAAGACTCCATCTGAGCTACCAGCTTGTAGTGTCACACCAGTGAGATGCAGTGACACTCAGCCATGGGCCTGATACCAGTGGTGCACAGGCCCCGGGGCGCTCAGGAAGGCATGAGCCATGGTGGAATGGGACTTGGAGAGGTGGAGAGAGATGACCAGGACTTTTAGCCACCCTGAACATCAGCTGGAGCAGTGGGACCACAGAACCTCTGAAACCCAGCCGTGAGCTTCGCTCATCTGGAAGGTGCCAGCAATTGCTGCAGAGGTGTGTCAGTCATGTCAACCCCTCTGGAAGTGAAAACACCTACTTAGCAAGCAAAGGACTCCATACTCCAAAGAAAACTAGAAAAAGGATTTCATAAAACTAATGACAGCCTGGTTTACACTCACAAAATTCTACAGCGGTGGAGATGATATTCTTCTGTCTCTAAAGCTCTCCTCAACCCTACCTCTCAATACTTTACCACTGTGCTGCTTGGCATAACATCAGCTCAGGCTGAGATTTAGCTCATGGTATACAAAAGCAGATGGAAGAGTGAAATACAGCACTTCTCTCTTCTTCAGAGATGAGAAAAAATTATTTCAAGGTCTTATAAGTCTTTTTATGTGGAAGTCAGTAAAAAATAAAAATAAGAAATTCTGACCGTATGTAATCCTGAATTACATTATTTTGGATCTGATTTGAAAGCTATAAAACAAGGTTTGATTCAAATAACATGTGCAGTACAGATATCCCTTCACATCAATAAATATAAATAGTTTAACTATTGAATATAAACTTTTAGAGAACCATTTCATTATTGCAATCAAAATAGTCTGCTTCTAACTTATGTAGAAGCACATGTAAAATACAGGTTGAACAATACTGAAAATATTGATTTCTGCAGCTTTAAAAGATATTTGCTTGCAAGAGATCAAAGGCAGATTTAAAACTTTACTTGTGCAGGTCTCTTTTTCTCTCTGCTGCTTTTTTCCTTTACTTTCTTATACATGAACTTAATCAGCAACCAAGCTCAACCATCGAGTGATAGCATTTCTGCAGCTAATTGTAGCATATTGGAATCTAGTAACGAATATTATTAAACTGTCCTATAACTCATGTTTTGTGTGAAAAACTGGGACTTGAAAAACACCTGCCCAAACAATTCATAAACACACAGCACAGCAAATACCTATGGTAATTCACTGGATTTACAACCGTCATATTATATTAAACATACAGTATCAAAATTTATCACCTATTACACTGATTCCTGTTTTAATAATATCTTGTTCTTGTACAATTGCACCTTCTTTCCCAAAGGGTCCCAAAGCACTTTAAAATCATACATACAGGAATTGCTTCATTCACTGTGGAAATACAGCTGCCTCTGGGGTGGAGTGGGGGTTAGGGGAGCAGAGGAATTGAGCATAGCCATTATAAACACTGACAGTCAAGAGAGATGTTTGGGGATGGGGAGCGGAGAAAATTATACCGAAGTCTCGGGAGCATCGTATAAAAAGCAGATTTTAGTATAAAGTATAAAATCACAGTTGCAGGTGAGGGAGAGGCACAGGCAGCTGCGGCAGAACTTGGCACAATTCGGGGCATTCTTGCCCTAACCATCACTGGTAAGCAGTCCTACCATCACTGTAAGGCCAGCCCGCAGCCTTTAGCTCCAACCCTCAGGCAGTGGGTCATGGAGAGGGATGAGCCTGCCGTGGTGCAGCTCTGGCTGGTGAGGGAGTTGAGCTGAAGGCTTGAGGGCTCCATCTCCAGTATCGCCACACTGCACTGCCCAGATTCCCCAGAGATAACCCCAGCTGTGTTTCCAGGAAACCACAGGAAAATGGGAGCCCAGTGATCGATATCTCTGTGGTGGGCAACTGGGTGAAATTGGACAAAAATAATGCAATATTAGAACAGATCAGGAAATCCATGGGGTTTTGGTAGGCCGTTTACGCAATTAGAACTTGGCTGTCAAAGACTGCTGTTACCTACACCACTGAAAAATGTTTGTGCTCCTCAGTTGACTCCAACTGCAGCTTCATCTCCTTCATACTTGCCATAATTTCCAAAGCAGTCTCCTGTGTCTTCATGTCAGCCCCAAATCTCTTCAGCCTGGTCTCATTCAGGACTTTCTCTGACTCTCCTTGATCAAGGCAAGGAATCAACTCCTGAATTGTTAGATTTAGCTTTACAAGGAAATCGAGTGACTAGCTTAAAACGCTCCTGAAAATCACTACCAATGGATTTACTCCTGCCTAATAGACTACTCTGGTTCTGCCTGTTTCCACCACTGCCCAGCTCTTCCCCAGAATGCTCACCCCTTTCTGGGGGTGTTATTTATGTGCTGGGTTGCCCAGGTCTGTTTCCTTTCCTCGGTATATTTGAAGTGTCTCTGAATCTTGGCATTTCTTCCAACATATTTTCAGTGTACAGCTTTCTCTATCTGTTGATACGTTTCAGGTGTTTATGCAGGTCCCCCATCACCCCTTGCCTCAGCCACTGTAGTTTCTGGGATTTTCTGACACACATCAACACACCATATCCTACAAAAAAAGCAGCTGCTATATATCTAGCACAGACTACGTACTCACGTCTAGTTTAGCTCCTACAGCCTATGTGCCATAATTATTTTGCTGCAATTATGTGCATAATTATTTTCTGTTGCAATTTATTTTGCTGCTGCATTAAGTAACCCTTCACCTTAGCTAACCTGCCAATAAACCAACATCACTTTACAAGAAACCTTCCACAGAGGTTGCTGTATGGTTATTTTGCAGTAAATTCAACTTCAATTTGCAATTAAATGTTAAGTAAAATAAGGATTTCCCTCACAGCGTGCATTCAAAACGATGTGTGTTTGAGTCAGCCCTGCAAAGTGGACAGGGAAGGTCTCACTTGCCTTTCTCTGCCTTGCTATACCTGCTGAGAAGAGTGGCATTCTTTGGGAATTCAGCCCTCTGTGGCAGGCGATACTCTGTGCTCCACGCAGGAACCCTTCCAGCTGACAGATGCCACAGAAAGAGCAACTTTTTAAAGCCCAACAAAGGTACTTGGTCCAACAAAAAATGGTTAGTTAATCTTTCATAGATCCCTTCCCATCTCCACCACCAGCAACTGCAACACCGTTGTTGAGGCAGAGTCCCAGGAACTTTTGCCCTTGTTCTACAGGAGGCTTTAGCTGGCACAGCCCTGCACAGCAGCCAGTTGGCCAGACAGGGAGCACAGCTGCCTATGCCATGCTTGTTTGTATGAGATCTCTCTTGCCTAGAGCACATGTACTGTGTAAAGCTGGGAAAAAGGTGATGGGTGTTGCTGGCAGGAATATAATGCCCTGATATTCCAGCTAGAATCACCCTGAAAGCAGTAATTTCTTAACTTGAAACTGGTGCTGCAAAATAGCATTAATTGCTATAGTTGTGTGAGAATGGCAGATCTTGGAATAGGCAGAGAAGCTGTGGATGCCCAGTCCCTGTAACTATTGAAGGCCAGCCTGGATGGGGCTTTGAGCAACTTGGTCTAGTGGAAGGTGTCCCTGGCCATCGTGGGGCAGGGTGGAACTACACTTTAAGATCCCTTTTATTCCAAACCATTCTACAACTTTCTAATCTTAACTATCAAGCTCCTGAGGCTCTACTGAATTCAGGGAGGGTTTCATTCAGACACCTGGGTCGTGTCTAAAGTCAGGTGGTGACTGGAGAATGAATACACAAAAGTAAAAACAACTGATTTAAGTGGCTGTAGTATAAGAACATGGAAGCAGATGTCTGTGCTTAACGAGATGCGTTTGCTGCTTTTTCACTAATGATGGTAGTGAGACAGGCAACACCTGCATACACAGTGCTGCTCTCCTATGTTGCTGTATAGATGAGAAACTAAGTAAGTTAAAAGCCTTACCCTAAAAGTGATGCAAAAGTGCCACTCAAGTACTTCTGTGACAACTGCTTTTTTAAAGGAATATCTATAATTGAGGACTGGATGGATGATACTGCAGTCTCCTCACGGAACTCAGTGCTTCAGTTAGGTAAGTGAAGTTTGCAGCTTAGCACCAGTTTATTACAAATGCTGGAACAGCTGCAGCAATTCATCTTCCCCGCTTCAGGCCACGTGGCAGTAAAGAAGAGAGGATCATCCTCACCTTGACAAGAGATGAGTGACCCTGGAATAAGGAGTGATTCCCTGGCCATGCTGCAGCCTGATGAAATCTTCTTTTCTCCTGGTTCCATCACTTTCCCTGGAGGAACATTACCAGCTTCAAGCTACTGTGTGAGATCCATGTCATGAGCTTAGTGCAATCCCAAGGTTAGGGAGGAAGGGGCCTCCTTCTCATTCAACTCACCTCATTTCGAATGGGTGACCTCAGGGCAGGAAAACCAAACGGTGCCCTGCAGCTCCACTGACAGCAGAGAAATGGGTGGGAGCCAGCCCCAATGCTGTCTGCAGAGGGCACACCTGAAGTAGAATTGTCATAGGATCATTGAGTTGTTTAGGGTAGAAAAGATCTCTAAAATCATCGAGTCCAACCATTAACCCAGCACCACTGTGTTCATCACAAAACCATGTCCCCAAGTGCCACACCTGCATGCCTTTTGAACACTTCCAGGGATGGTAAATCCACCACTTCCCTGAGCAGCCTGCTCCAGTACCTGACCACTCCTTCAGTGAAGAAATTTTTTCCCAATATCCAACAACTTGCGCAACTCAAGGCCATATCCTCTAGTCCTGTCACTTGTTACTTGGGAGAGGAGACTGGGTTATCTCAGAAACAGGCAGCTAGTGAATGTGCCACACTTTATTAAAAAGCCTGAAAAAATAGAAGCAAAACAGCAGAGGCTGCCTTTGCACATCACTGTTTCTCACCTTCTGCTTGACATCTGGAATTTACACTTACCATGTCTGAAGGACTTTTGTGTTAAGTTCAAATGCACCCAAGTTACATAGCCCAAGTGGATGTCTTCCCAGTGACTTCAGTGAGAGCCAGACAGGATCTCAGAACCACAGGAAATTTTCAAGCTAACAGAAGAAAATTACTTCAATTTAAAAGCTAGCATGAGACTTCCAATAAAATACACATAAAAAGTAATGTTAAATAAGCCAGGTAAGTGGAGATGGTTAAGCAGCAAAGTAAATGATACTGTTTCCATAAAACTGGGAAGGTTCTTGGTTATTTTGCTCACCAAAATGAAATTATTGTTCACATTCTACAATAAGGAAAGACCTAATCACAGCTATGAGGAAAATAAAACCTGCTTACATGCCAGTACTGCCTGTGTCCACTGACAGAGAGATTTCCTCTAAGGAACAGATCCTGCACCTGGCCTCTAGCAGCAGTGTTAAGGGAAGCCCATACGAGCACCAAACCTGCTCCTCTGCGTTTCTGGGTTTGAAGTTATGATTAGCTTTGTTACTACCTCTTTTCAGGACAAGCATTGTCCAAACCTTAGTTTGGACAACCTCAGTTTTCAAACTCCTTTTATTGCATGATTTTACTTGAGAGTAATAACAGCTAAGCACATACATCTTAGTTCAACTGATGCTATTATGAAATTACACTTACACATGCAATTACATTTTTTCCTGTAATATAGCGATAAGAAACCAGTACCTGTAGACTCTTCCTCAGATAGACAGGGGTATTCTCTCTTCAATTCCTATAGGGTGAGCATTGAGGATTGTCAGAAGGACAAACAGCAGAGCTTTAAACTAGCACCTAAGGGGGAAAGGGGCAAAGCCAGGCTCACCAGTGATGAGTGATGGGATGGTGTGCCAGAATTTGAGGAAACATGCACTAATGGGATCCCTCAATCTGCTTCACCAGGCGTTGGCTACAATGCACCACCCCTGAAATGTTTCTATGCTAATGCACGCCCCATGAGGAGCAAACAAGAGGAGCTCAAGGCTTTGGCCCAGTCCCAGAGATTTGACATCACTGGCATAAGTGAAAACTGGTGCGATGAGTCCTGGAGAGTACCTGGTGGAGTGCCCTGTTGGAGGGTTCCAGGCTCTTCAGGAGGGACAGGCAGGGCAGAAGAGGCAGGGGGGTGGCAACATAGGTAATAGAAGGGGTAGAATGTATGGAGATCACACTTGACAATGGCACAGTTGAGAGCCTCTGGGTAAGAATCAAGAAGCAAACAAATAATGTGGATGTCATTGTGGGAGTCTGCTATGGACCTCCCAGCCAGGATGATGGCAACAACAAATTATTCTTTGAGGAACGAAGGGTCACTTCCAAGTTAACTGCCCTTGTCCTTACGGGGGACTTCAACTTGCCAGAAATCAATCGAGCGCATCACACAGCTGGTACAACCCAGGCCAGAAGATTCCTAATGAACCTGGATGATAACTTCATGAAACATGTCCTAAGGGAGTAGACTCAGAAAGACGCCCTCCTTGATTTGCTGCTTGTCAGCAGAACGGATCTCGTAAGCCAAGTGCAGACTGGCAACCACAAAGTGATCAAGTTTAAAATCTCTGGTGACAGGAAGAAAAGTGCCAGCAAAACCCCAAGAATGGACATGAGGAGAGCAGACTTCAGGATGCTCATGGAATTAGTAAGTAAAGTCCCCTGAGCTGGCAGACTGTGACTCTGAGAATGATCAAACACCAGTCAGCCCTGAACTTGTGTGGGATTTGCTGCTCCAGCTGTTTCCCTATAAATCTATGGGGCCTGATGGGATTTACCTTAGAGTCCTCAAAGAGCTGGCTTATGTCATCACAAAACCTCTCTTTGATAATTTTTGAGCAGTCTTGGAAATCTGGAGAACTCCCAGCTAACCGGAAGCTGGTGAACATTGTCCTGATTTCCAAGAAGGGCAAGGAGGACACTGGAAACTACAGGCCTGTCAGTCTCACTTGAGTGCCTGGTAAAGTTATGGAGAAGATTACTCAGGGAGGTATTGAAAGACGTGAAAGACAACTCAGTCATTGGTCACAGCTTCATGAGAGGAAAGTCCTGCTTATCAAACCTGATCTCCTCTTACAGCAAGGTAACCCATCTAGCTGATACAGGAAAGGCAGTAGATGTAATTGTTTTGGATTTCATAAAGCTTTTGATACCATCTCTCACAGTAGCCTCCTGGTCAAAATGTCCAGCACACAGCTGGATAAACACGTCATGGGATGGGTGAGCAACTGGCTCACAGGTTGGGCACAGAGGGTTACAGTGAATGGGGTGACATCAGACTGGTGACCTGTCACTAGTGGGGTTCCACAGGGCTCCATTGTCAGCCCTGTGCTCTTCAATGTCTTCGTTAATGAACTGTATGCAGGACTGGACAGGACATTAAGCACGTTTGCAGACAAAAAATGTGGCCGCCTGCCTTTGAAGCAGAACCTCGACTGATTTTACACCCTGACTTTCTGGAGAACTCAGTCTTTTTCACAGTGCTACCCACCAAGGGATGGACCACTTTTTCTCAAGTTGAGGCAACCATACCTCACCTCATTATGCCACAATTAACAGGATATAAAGGTATCTTCAACAAATTTTTATTGTTTTCAGACCAATTTTCCTGCAGAAAATTTGGGAAAAGAAAGCTTTCTAATTTCACTCACTTGCTAGAACTGGGGAGGTAGGGGCTGTGTTATCCTTACTAGCATACACACTGGACCTTAAAGGGCCTTACCCTTAAAGGCCAAATCCCAGAAAAAGCTATCACCGTCCCTACCAGCAGCCCAACAGACTTTTCTCTCTAACTTAAGACAAAACGTGTACTAAAAGTTGCCCACTGCAGATGCCAAACAAGTGACTGCTGCATTGGTAAGTTTTCAGAAAGAAAGACTCCTGATCTTTGTCCAGCAGGTCTGATTTGTCTCCATAAAAGACACAGGACACTACTGTGCCAGTCAGAGCACTCTACAAGCACACTTTCAATATTCAGGATATGCAAAATACTAACAGAAAACAAACAGAGAAATAATGATATTGATGTTATTGATGCTGAGACTATTAGCTCATATTAACATATTATTCTTAAAACATGTGCCAGTCATGAAAACCTGTGTTACAGAACCCTCGTGCTCTGGGGCCTCCCACTCCAACAGACATTTTGCAGGTATAATGGTCAACCCAGAGATCAAATCGTACCACATACACCATCATTTTTAACCTGAGTGTCCCTTAAGAGTCTTCAAATAGCTATGGAGACAGTTCATTCATCAGAGGAAGGAGACAAGCAGACTTGCCTTTAAGCAAGGTCAAGAAATATTGTTTTCACAAATGTTTTCACAATTTTTTTTTAAATTTAGACTGAACAGCAATTTTTTTTGTAAACTCTTGATTTATGGAGAGATTAACAGGAATTTTTAAAAAGGCAAAATGACAATACAAGGTGAACAGACCATAACTTTATTGGAGATATACTCAGCTACAATTATTACAAAAAACTATTAAAGGTAATTGTGATCCATAAGGTGCAGATTGCAAACTTCTGCAGCATGATTACAGTATGAATGAATTACATTTTATGTCCCTTAAAGACAGCTGCAGCATGTGATGGTAAATATTTTATTGTCCATCAAATTATATTTGTTATTCTTTCTACTTGATTTTAACCATCTTTTCAGTCACACTATTTACAATAAAAATGCCTGCAATTTCCAATTATTGTTCACAAACATTTTTCGCCCCAACTTGCTGCTGCAGTAAATTCTGAGTGCATCTACAAAGCAATTGAAGTAGTCTGTGGCTGCCATTCAAATAATAGAGGGAAAACCCCAAGGACTTTATTGGATGAAATTTATTTTTAAGAAATGTAGTTAGCTTTGCTAGAAGTTAATTTTAACTGCTAGTGGAGTATACTACAATGACCTCTAGATATTTGCTAACATAATTCATATTGACTTACAGCTGATATTTAGATTACATTTGATGGTCATGAACTGTAGTGTTTAAAGTTTAAAATCCAATATGAAAGTAAAGAAATTAACTTCTTGAATATTAGAGCAACTGAAAAAGATCAGTGTCAGTAATTAAGTACCAAAAATCAAAATGCTTCTTGGTTCACTCACGTAAAAAATACAGATATTTCCATGAGAATGTGTTCATGGGGAACCCCACCCAAAACAAACCCAGAATACTGTCAGAGTCAAGTGCAGTATCACAGCAGACCACGATGCTAGTTTTCATTTTTGGATTGTGTGTGCTGCTGTGACCGGGATACAAAGAACTCATTTTCTGTACAGATAAATGCATAGAATATGTAGCATATGTTATGTCATATGCAGTAACATAACTACCCCCATTTTCCAGTTGATGGTTCTGTATTTGCTCACAAGGAGGAAAAATGAAACTCTGCAACATACATACAAGCACAAGATCTTCAGGTATGTAAATGAATGCAGTTCCATTATTAAAATGATACTACATCAATTTTCACTAGCTGAGGATCCAGCACCTCATCCCTGGGCCACCACTATATTCCTCCCCAGCACCAAAACTGGTTCTTGTTCAAGTTCTGTACTTGGCAGTTGCAACACACTAGTATGTAATGAGACTTAAAAACAGTAGGCTTTTTTTTTGTATGGACTTTAGCAGCATATCAAACTGAATGAACACTTCAGAAGTCACAACTGGGCACTCCATATTGAGACAGAAGAGAGATTTAATGAAGGCTGACCAAATTACTAGGGGCTGTCTTCTCTCACAAACTATATCATGTGTGTAAAATGTTTTTCAAAGACAGGTTTGAGAGAAAGGTTTGTTCAGAGATAATTACTGGAGTGTCAGTCAGAGGTCATTCTAATTTTAATTACTTCACATAACAGTAAAATGATGTAGAAAAATAATAGCTTTAAAATACAATCAAGAGTTGTTACACATCTTTGTTGTATTTTTCCACATACAGTAAAAATGCCACAGACGTTACAAATGACCTATTTAAGTTGTGCAAGTAAATGACACATTGCAGGCATTAAAAACTATCTTTTTCAAAGTCATTAAATCAGAACAGCAGCAAGGCCAAACCACATTTTTCCTCTCTGTTAAGCATTTTTTCCTTGAAATGAGGTAAAGCATGGTACCAAGTGCAATGCTTATTTGTGCTACATGAACAGAACAGCGCAAAAAAAAAAGCCATAAAAATAAAAACGCAGCATAGTTAGGAGGACTGTTTAAAGTACAGTATAACAGGACTTAGATAAAAAACCCCAAGGTTCATGCCAATTAACCCCCACACTATTTATGATGAGCCTGTGTGGCTGCTTTTGAAGATGGGCTGCAACAGTCCGCTTACACTTGTGCTTATAGCATGTCAAGTGATTTCTATCCCAACCTTCAAATGATCAGATTTAGGTCTTTAATAGCATACACTGTCCAGTATCAAAATCATATCAACTGCAGAGTAAAACACACAGATGTATAACATGGAAACTAATATGGATTTTCTGTCTCAAAGGATAAGAATTATTTCAATGAGGTCACACTGGAAAAAATCGCGGCATTTAAAACGCATTTAAAAATGCATCAGCAGCAGAAACTACTTTATAGTCAGCCACTACACATTTCAGATGTCCAATTAATACGCTTTATCTAGTAACAAAGTGATCATTAAACTGTTCTGAAACACAGAGTAAGTTCAGCTGATTTTCTCTGCACCCAAACACTCCGTAACCACTTCACTGCTAACAATTACCTGAAACCCCTGAGAATCTATAACCTTGTAACAATCAGTAAGAATTTTAGGCATTCAAAGAATAACTGAAATTTTAGTTTTTCATAATGTAATTAAAACTACTTAAGACTTTCTAGATGGTCTGATTTAATCTGCTGATTGATGTCTGGCCAGAACTGTTGACATCAGTAATCATGTATTTTCACTATGAAACTTCAGTCCTACCACGAAGAGCGAGCTATAGCTTGAATCAGGGACTTTTTTTTTTCAGTTTTTTAACAGCTAACGCAAAGCAATTTACATTTGAGAAGTCGGACTGCGTGTTTTTATTGTTCCATATCACCATATCATTTACACTTGCAGTTCTTACATCTCCTTGTTATATTTTCATGACTGAAGTACCAAACAAATACTAGACTTTTTTGTAAGCTAGTATTTTAATTCTTGGTCTGACTCCTATAACAAGCAGCTTTCAAATACAAGAATGGTCCTTTTCACAGACTGAAAAGTGACTGAGATAGCAAATGTACGAACTTTTGAAAACTGTTTTTCAGAAAAGCTTAATGTCTGTCCCTTGTCACTAAGGCATTTACTTTATTTTTTTGTTAAGAAAGCAAGAGCTGACAGTTTTTGTTTTGTTTTAGTGTGCATTTGTGAGGAAAGGAATAGGGTTTAAAAGCAGGAAATACAGTATTTGTAATTTAATTCATAAGACACAGCATCAAGTTCAAACTATTGTGCTGGAAACATTAAAACACCTTGCTCTGCTTTCTCAAACTTCAAGCATAATTAACAGGGCAAAATTGCAGCAAACCTCTACTGATACTGGTGGGAATACAAGACCCACAGCTTTTTTTAAAAGGTAAATTAAGAGGTATTATAGTTACAGTGCAAAAAATTAAAATTTCAAGCATAATATATAAACATAGCACCAAAACAGAAAAAAACCCAATGCATGCAAAAACAAAAAGGAAAAGAAAAGAAAAAAAGAACTGAGGTATTTAAGTGAAGAGTGCCTACAAAAATCTAATTAAAGAAGTATAGGCAAAGCCTAAAAAATAAAAGTACGATTTCCCCCCACGCTCCCAGTAGACCAAAACACCAATGAGCTAGTTTCTCTAAATTAAGGACCTAAATCACAGATGTATCAAAAGTACGGCAGTTATATCTCAAACATCAACTTTCATGTTATTTAACAGCACAGCTTTGGTAGATGAAATATGCATGCAACTCTGAAAAGTACAGTAAGAAATTTACGTGGAAATATCTCTAAGTGTAAAGGTGCTCTGTTTGTTAAATACGTAACCAACTGACTATAAAATCTGCAGCATATCTTAGGTGTGATATGTCTAAGGTTATTTTGTAAGTGACAGTTTGCACTGTGCAATTATTTGTTGCTGTTTCCAGTATTGGAACTATCTAGCTTGCAGGTTTGTGTAAAATTGGAATTTTAGCCAAAGACCATATTTTGTTTATGGTATAAAAAAAAACTGTAGACTAACAACCTCCTCAGAATTGTTAAAAATAACCTAATTACATATATATGAATAAAATTTCTATTATAATCCTGTAATAAGTCACAGCTATAGTAATGAGTTGTACTGTAAATATAGAGCTGTATCATTGTAAAATGCATAACAAAATGAAGGGAATGTAAAACAGTTTGTTCCAAAAAAGATCAGAAATTAAAGATTATTAATGAGGGTTTATTTATTTTTAAGGCAAGAACCTTTTTTTATGCAAGACTGTATGGCATAAGGAAACCGAAGTTTCACTCTACCAGTACGCCAGCCATTTCAATTAAAATCTGTCCCTAACAAATAAGTGCAATAATGATTGGGAATGCCATCTTAATGTAAAAAGATGACATGGAGAGAAAAAAAAAAAGGAAAATAAAAAGGAGAATACTGGCACACTTAATCTTTCTTATACCCAATCATCCAGTACAGTTTATCAACTGCTTTATGACTGGCACTAGTGCACAGATTGAAGAATTTCAAGATTACTATATATAAATCTAGCAACTGCATTAGGCATAAGCTCCCTGGCCTTCTAATACTAAGCAAAGCTGTACTGACAAGAAAAGTAAACCAAAAAGACCTGACAACAATTATTCTGAACACTTGCTAAATGTCATCATTAAAGCACTCTCGTGATTAAACAAAGCAGAAGTGAGGAAAGAAGACAAGATTGTGTTTGCGCAAAAAACTATTAACTACAATTAGTTCCAAAATTTTATACATGTTAAATGTTTTGTTATCTATTCTGTTATCAAACAAACTTTAAATTCTGTCTTTCAATTTGTTCCTCTCAACATCAACTTTTTTTTTTTAATTTGCTTTATTTGTATGTTATTTTTTTCCCCATTTCATTTATTTTTAAGAGGAGTCTCAGCTGTTTGGGACCTGAGGTTGATTTGCTTTGAGGCTTCGTAGTGCTCTTCTTGCAGCTGCAGATTTGGCAATCCTGTAGCTTCTGCCAACACCTTTAAACTTTCCCTTTCCTACAACTTCCACTGTAACTCTGACCTTTCCATCGTAAGTTCTTTCCGCAGGACTGCAAAAACATACACAAGAATTACTTACTGCCTAGGCAAGTTGCATGTGAAATAAGAGACCTACATTCTTTTTTCTACAGAAGTTAAAGCAGTAAAGTTAAACAGAAATCGTTACATTTCTCAGAAAGCTATGCAAGGAAAAAAAATAAAGAACAGTAGACACAATGATGATGTTAGCTGCTTAGTGCAAAAGAAATTACAAGTACTTCGTGACATTTAAAAATTTTCAGTAGTTCCTAAAGCACAGCTTAGAAACATTTTCTGTCAGTGTGTATGGAAGAAAGCATATTCTTACCTAAATTTGGCTGTCTCTGGCTCCATCTCCAGCAGCTCTCGCACTGGGGAACGGGGCACATTAGCAGAAAATTTTTCTATTTGGAAAAAAAGTGAAAAACAAAAATTAGCTTTGTTCTTTTCATGGCAGATGGCACTTAATTATTAATAATTTTCTAAAAGTTGGCAATACCTATTAGTGGCCTCATCATTGGATAGTACACTTGCCAAACCATTTCCAAAGACATTCCACTATCCATATAAATGGCACCAGCAAGGGACTCAAATATATCCCCCATGGCCTTTGGTACTTCAATGTCTTCCTCTTTTTCTTCATCTTCTTCAGATCTTCTGAGCTGTTTGCAATTAAAAAAAGACAAGGGTGGGAGGAAGAGAGAAGGGGAGGGGAAAAGAGAGAAATGATTGCTTCACTTACAGTAAAACAACGATCTTCAGAAATGTAAGCTCTCTTACATCCTATATCCCGTGCTGCTTCCTTTTAAGTTTTTAATTGACAACTTTCCACAGCAAAATTGTTGTTTTGTTCCCCAGTTAAACCAAGCTACTGGTTACATCACTTTTCAAATATGGAAAAAACAAAATCCCAAACACCACTGTGTACATGGAACTTTTATGCTGTATGAATTCCTTCTATGATAATTTTGTAGGATTTCACCGTGGGTCTTTTTCAATTAGAACCAGACTTATATCCGTTAACAACAGAATGCTACCCATAACATGGAAGAGTCCACACATTATGTATCTCCCAAAGAGAGACTTTTAAGATCTCTAAGTCCAGTCTCTGGATGAAAGTTGTATGTACCTCTCCTTATTTAGCCCTGAAGACAAGCACGAAACAAGCACTAATAAAATAAGACATCAGTAATTGAAAACCACCACCAGACTGAGTTAACAGGCACATTTAGGTATTTAAGTGCGACAGGCAGTGTTTCCTTCTATGCTACCAATTTAAGACAATAGTCTATTCTCATTATCAAAAATAAACTTTCAGTGTACGTGTTAAAGGTCTTGAGCTAATCTAATCCTTTACTAAAATACTTTAAACACATGTAATATACATGTGTTGTATAACCTAACTTGCCTAACTCCAAGCAAAGTAACTTGAAAACAAAGTTTTTGACCATTATGCTACTCTGCCTAAAGAGAAATAAGTTTCTGTCAGTCTTCTCCCCCAGCAGCTACCCTCTCACTCCATTTGGGGTTTAAAATCCAATTCAGTCCTCTTATGAGTGACCCTAATACTTCATAAACGTGTTCCACCCAATATTTCTACCTGAAATAAATCAAACAAGTAGTCAGACCTGACGTATACAGCAATCCAAATGGGAATTTTGATGTTAAAAACCAAGTTCAACTGTTTTGAATATTGTACTTCATACCAAGTGTAAACTGAAGCACTTTTGCATTATACTGAAATAACAGAAGAAGAGAGAAACTAAGAAGTATAAGGCAAGGGACAGATGCTTCCTGAGTTAGATTTGAAAAAACAGAAAAGCAGATGACGTGGAGACACACATGGAAACCAGTCTAGCTGGCATGAACTGCAGAAACAAAGACTCTTACATTAAGTGATGAAATAAGAGTTTCAGTAATTCAGTGCCAGACCAAGATAGGGAGCAGGCGTAGGGAGAGTGAAACAACGATTTTATTTGAAACAGCTATCACACAATTTGGTTGCAACTTTGGTGAAAGTTTCTTTTTGCATACTAGCAAAAACTGAACAAAGCAAAAAACACCACTATAAGCTCTTAAAGTAAGTTCCTAGCCTTTTCACTCATATTGTGGAGAAAAGAGAGGTAAGAGTTTGATCCTCTAATGTAAAGTGATTTATATTATCTGAATTTCAGTAACAAATTTCTTTTTCAATGTTTAAGGAGTTTTTCCCATAAAACATGGTTTTCACTCTGCAACAGAGTGCAAGGGCTGTAAGCACATATATGTGACTGAAGTATTTGATTCCTAAAGTTTTAAATTGTCTATTGGGAAAAAAAATTACTAAACACAAAAATAATATGCTTATTTAGTGCTGGCATATTGTCAGACAGAATATTTTTTTAAGAGACTGGTCAGTTTTTCAGAGGACAAAATATTATGGACATCTATTGGGTAACACTTTTGAAGAAGGATAATGAGAAGTCCATCTCTTCCAGATCCTGACAAGAATTTGACTCACAAGGCCCTTGGTCCCACAGATGTCCTAACCAGCTTTATAGAAATGAATTATTTTACCACATTCTCCAGAAAATAGAGGTTCATTACCATCAGCTTTCCTGCACAGCACAAGATACTACCTGTGTTTGCAGGTCTTCAGTGAAACTATTTTTCAAGCGGCCTACTTGAAAGATGCATACAATGTTTCCCTGGCTTCCAAATATAAAGCCTTCAAGGAGCATGTCAGACATACTTAAGTATAGAGCAATAACATCTCCTCCAATAGAAATCATAGGAAAAAAAGTAGAAATCTCTTGTCAGTGGACTACATTTAATAATCCCAGCATTGTGCCAAGGTAGCTTTGTTCACGGTGTTGTATGGATACCCTGCCCTGAGTCAGCACTACATGATTTAGCAACCCTTCATCACAATTTTATGTTGTAGTAGTGCTTCCTATCAGTTGGTGAAAGCAGCAAGCTAAGTGTGTGTACGTGTGTGTCCCACATTGTTCTAACAACACAAAAGCAAAACAACAACTAAAATCAAGTGCCACAGAAAAACCTATACACAAATGGCTTTCAAATTACTTAATTTCTCTAATTTATTTTATACATTCTAAAGGCTGTATTTTACTTTGCATATTGCATCCTTTATTACTGGGAGCTTGCTTCTTTGGCTGCTGTGTGCATAAAACATTAAAAAAATGCTAAGAAATCCAGTGACATGCTTCAAATCAGATACTGAACATATTTCTTCTACTTCCACTAACCTCGGAATCCATTCCTTGCATTTCATTCTTTTCCATTTGAAACTGCACAAAGTCATCAATAACATGAAACAGTTCAGGAGAGACAGCTTTGAAGTACTTGTGGTAGTCATACTTAACAGCTAATGATGCAAAAATGGTATTATTGACTAGAGCAGATCGTAGGTCAGTAAGAACTCCTGGAGAGTGTTGTCGTGGGTCTTCATAAAGGTGCTTGGTTATGAGGTAGTCCAAAATTGCATCTCCCAGGAATTCTAAGCGCTGGTAACAATCTTAAAGCATTGGAAATAAAAGAATGTACAACACCACAATTAAGTTTAACACACATATTCTTTCCAGGCTTTCTGGATAAGAAGTTTGGTACACTGACATGTAAATTCCACAATCTAACCAATGCTCAGAGGAGACAATCTGTTTTTTAAAAGACGTATCCTTGTGTCTAAAGAGATTGCTAATGAATTACTAAAAAAAAAGGAATCAGGAAAAACAGGAGCTATATCTGATAATGAAGCCAATTTTGAACAAAATGTTAATTTGCCAGGCTAGAAAAACAGCTGTCTTTTCAATCAATTAATGCTTTTACTCAAGATCCTTACATGCTGAGAAACATCAAAAAGGTAAGATTAAGAGATTCTGCCAGCAGGCTGATCTGAAAACTGTAACAGTTAAACATAAAAAAAAATTAGAAGTAGAAACAATTAATACAAAAATCAATGTATTAAGAGCAGGGGAACATAAAATCTGAGTTTTTTGTCTGACTTGCCACACGTTAAGACACCTTCAACGAAGATCCCTGTTTAGAATATGTCTTTTAAACTGGAAATTAAAATTGTCAAGCCTTTGCTTTTTTAACAATTGACAGGGGCCATGGGAACAAAGAGCTAAGAAGACCTATTTTTAGAATACAAACAAAAGCAAAAACCCTGCTGAATGCAAACCAGGGGTAGGTAGGTTGAGAAAGAAGAAGACAACTACTACAGAAGTTACCATGAGAGTGAAATGACTAGCACTAAGTTGCTTTTATAGCAGCTGAACCTAAGACACTGCCAGATCTCAACTGCTAGCGACTCCTTAAAGAGAAAACGTTACAGGTAACAGCTGTTAACAGTTGTCTTACTTGGTAAACAGAGATGAAATCAAAAGTTTTCCTACAGTTTCAGCAATGTAATTTCAACCAGACACTATGACTCACGGTTTCTGGTAGTGTATATAGATATTTATGTATGTATAAAAATAAAGGAATCCTCTACCTTCAATATTTGTAAAAAGTAAATACATGTGTGGCTAATATCACCTACAATGAAAAGCCAAAGGAGCACTTCTGTGTTTTGTCAGAACTGCTTCTCAATGTACTAGCATTTCAGAATTACTTATTTCTTTAATGAAAGCAGAGCTTTCTCATTCCTTGGAATATGGGACCAATTCACTATGGGGAAAAATTCAGACTGCTGACTGCAAAGAAATTTGCCAATCACTACAAATAGGGTTGTAATTTTACCATGGTTTGCTTCTGACTGCATATTATTGTAGGAAAATATGCAAAGTTTTAGAATGAACAAATATTACGTTAATTAGTATATGCAAGAGTAATTAAAGATCACAGAAATACAAATTTCTACCACCGTAAAATCTTTTATGAGATCACATACAGAAACATTAAACGTTAATCTGAAACTAATATTTAGTCTGATTCAGTCAATTACTTCGAACTTTGACTTTAAATATTTACTCAATAAAATGCCTAGACTTAAAATTAAGACTTTGAATTCACAGCTTCAAAGGGAAGCCTCCCCATTCTGCAATTCTATAGATTATTCAGCTAAAATGCAGTCTACAGTTCATCCTCAGAAGTACAAAGTGTAACATTCTTAGGATTCAATTACAGAACAAATTTGCTCAATATATTTGCAGAATATGACTGCTATTTCCTGAACTACATGGCAATTTTCCAAAGTTCTACAAGAACTTATTTCCATTAAATGAGGACCTAATGTCAGTCATACACAGCTGGTGATAGAGCATTTATCACTGATGCTGTTTCTTGAAAGTTGGTGAGGCCCCAGTAAATATATTCTATCTGCATCAAGTCAAAATACAAATAACCACTGAAATACAAACTGAGCAAGTATCTCCTGCTAAATAGCACGCAAAATACTATTTTTTAAGCTATTGTATTCCCAGACTATTCTAACATGTGATGTCTAAAAAAAGTCAATATATATACGGAAACACAAGATACTACTTCTCTTGCTTTTGCAATATGGGGAAAAAAACTATAGAGCTTTTTGAAAACAACTTACCAGTAATGGTATTATAATGGTAAGAGGCATGAGTAAATGCCTGAAGAAGATAAGCCTTGTTCTTAAAACAGTAATTTATTTTCTTCTCAAAGTTTTCAAAACCAGAAATAAGGTGATTTAGGGTTTTTTCAGCATCTGGGTGATCAAACATACACCTTGGTGGAATCTTCAAACAGCCATACTCCAGGTCTTTACACAGAGAAGGCTCTGAATTAGCTACAGAAGCAGAAACAGAATTTGGTGAAAGATTTTTCTGCTCACTGTCACAGTTCTCTCTGGTAGCACACGAAGTGCCTTCCCAATCAGTCTTTTTAATTACAGGGAGCACCTTCAGCCCCAAAGAACACAGGAAAAGCTGAGCAGCTCTTTCACCACAGCTGGTCAGATAGCAGCCCAACAGGGCTTCTACACAGTCTGCAATGCTCTTGTCAGCAATACACTGCTCCGTATGCAAGTCATAGGAGATCGACTGTTTTCCTGCATCAACGCCACAGTTTTCTTCTGATGGATTCCAGAAGCCCACTACAAAATCATCCTCTTCAACAGCCTTGCTAGGATCCAGATAGCACATAGCATCCCAAGAGCTATAGTCAAAATCATCAAAATCTGATGAACACTGAACATTACCCATGGATGACTTTTTGGGCGCTTTCCATTCATAGTTTGAATCAGTGGTTGAAAAGTGTGAAATTTTCTTCACAAAAGCCCCTGATCCCATTAACATATTATCAATGAATTTGATATGCTCCTGATCATACTCCAGAAAATCATCTTCAAAGTCTGTTTCTTCCTTGGGCAACCTCCACATTAGGTCTTCATTCTCTTCATCATCATTATAATCATCAAGTTTACCATTAGCCAACATGTTTTCCTTTGTCTATGAAAGAACAACAAAAAAAAAAAAAACGGGGCTGAAGAGGGAAATGAGACACTTTTACTTCAGAAAGATCAGAGAAGCAGGATTTGAGGAGTGTCTGCTAATAATAAGACTGATTTTTTTATGTTCCTAATTACACTGTCTGATCAGATGCACAATACAACCTCAACTTACACTAGCATTCCAAGACTAGAGTAATTGTTCTTGAATACAAACTCTGTTACTAACCTACAATAGCGTGTGTTCTACACATAACACATGCTGCATTTCATAGGAACCTGTGCTTGTACTTGAATGTGATGCACACACAGTGAACTTCGTATTCACTGAACATTATATACTTGCACACCAAAGTAAACAACAGAAAATGCTAAATTAACAAATTTTAGAGAAGTGTAAGAAAGTTCTGGGTGCATCCTTCTCTAGCTGCTAAGTAACACTATTACAAATGTTGAATCAATGCAGTTTTGAAGATTCTTTCTACACCTTTCTACATGGAAAATGCATTCAGTGGGGGATTTTTCAGTCTTCTTTTTTTTACAGGCTATATGCTTCTAGCCCTAACTAATAAAAGAGAAGGCAAAATTGTCATCAGTCTTCTAATACTTACATACACATCCACAACAGCGAAATTAATGGTGTCTCATGTCTTTTCCCTACTCATATTGAAGAAGTTGGTATGGAACAAATTTACGGATGTAAATTACAAAGCGAACACAAATATTCCCAAACTATATGATGCTTTACTATTTGCCATGGCTCCTATCCAGGAAAGCACTTAAACATATTAGCTAAATGCACTAGTAGTTTTCCTAACATCAAAAGGACTATTAACAGGCTCAACACAGCAACACTGATGTCAGCGGGAATTCTGCCACTGAATTCGATAGGAGCAAGATCAGATTCAAAGCACTTTCTTGGACTGGGTCCTGAAAGCCAACATTTTGAATCAAGTGAAACAGTCTTTATCTGCCCTGAACCTACGTATGTCGTATTGTAGGGCTCAGTCACTGAATCTTGCAAATCTGTGAACCAGATGCTATCATGGGGGACGCTCCCCTTTGGGCAAAATGCACACCCACCCAGAGGTGTGAATGGGTGGCAGCTGTAAGGGGCACTCGACAGCACTTGCAACTGTCTAAGGATCAAACAGATTTCAGTGTTCCTCATCGGCAGGGACCAGGCTTAGTCAATTTTAGTAATGAGCGGAGATGAAAAAAAAAGTGTCTAAAAAAGTGGCTACAGAAGTTCTTAGTTGAGACATTCTGCTGAAAGAATTTCTGCTGCTGTAATTACCCATCTCATATATACACAGAAGGGACTTCTGTAACTTAAAATGATCAGAAAGAGATATTAAAACTGGATTTAAGGTAGTTATTTTGTATACTTGTAGTAATATAATAAAGTAAGATTAATTTAATCAGTCCCAACAACGGCAAGTGCTGCTTTTTTTCTTGTTACACACCACCCATCATATTTACTACTGAAATAAAAAATCTCTCTGAATAAGACATGTCTAGATGAATGCTCCAAAACAGATTTTGGCATCTGTTTTTAAAAAGATGTAAAAAAATAGAAATTTTTACTGTAATTTCATTCACAACTTTCTTAAAAAAAAAATTGTAAGTAGCAGGACAGCAACATGAACTATTCTAACATTGTACATTACTTCTTATACATTAGAAAAATATTCTCAAGGATGAGGATGAGCAGTGGCTAAAGAAGACAGCCATTCTGATAATTGATTTGTCATTAGAACTTAAAAAATTAATCAACGATGAACCCCAGAAGAAAGAATTTTTTCTTAAATAATACCTGACTAATTTTCAGGAAGTTATTGCCAATTCAAAGGTGAAGAAAAAGACATGTTAACTGCTTTTTTTTATGCTCTCTTGAAAATCAGCCATTTCATAAAATGAACGAAGAAATATTATTCCCCTTAATAAAGCCTGCTAAATACTAATATTTGACTACAATGTTTTAGTAATAATCTGTCATAATGAGATATCTATTTTCAGTTATAGACCATCAGTCCACGGATGGAGAATGAAATTTACATCCAAGAAAACAAAGTATCTATATGTGGCACACCCCCCTTCCCCGACTATTTAGTTGCATCACTCTCTGCATTTTGGTCTGAAACAGTGTGTTATATCTACAAATAAACAGTGACTATCAAAGAGGAAGAGGCCACTGAAAAGTTGTGGACAACTGAAACCTTTTAAAAACCAACAATTAGCTCCAGTCCCAAATGCACTATCTCATTTGCCAGAAAGGTATAGCAGGAAGTCTCTCTGAAATGAAATCTTGGCACAGTACAGAACCACAATTATCAGGTTGTTTTATTCTGCAATAAACATTTATTTGCACAGTACATCCACCTAACAGTCCTCTCATGTGCCCTCTGGTGGTTCGACAGTCTGAGTGTCGTCCTCAGAATGGGGAAAAAGAAAGATGTCCCTCCACCTCCTTCCCCTGAACTCCAAACCAGTCTGAAACACTTCAAGGTCACGTTACTGACTGCTATGATTGCTGGTATTTCTGAACATGCCCTTCTACTCCCAGCATGTCAGAAAACAGTGCGAACCTTTCCTCACTAAGATTTGTCATTATGAAGCATTTGGTGATAAGACAGTGAGGGTGTCAGACAGTGAGAGAGCCTAAGCCAGCACTGTATTTTACATGAGAAGCAGCTCTCAGTCACACCCATGGTGTAGCTACCAGCCATCAATATCGAACATTTTCTCAAGCCAGTTCTAATCTTTAATCTGCCTCAGCACTACAAAAAACACCGACTCTTCTTCATATATTCTATAAAGGCGAACTTATTTATTAAAAAGCAGACAGTGTTCTGCCTGAACATACTAAAGCTAAAGCAGTGATGATAATACCATTTAAAACTTCCCACTGAAATTTCTGAAAAACTCCTGGGAGCAGGTTTTAACTATGAGGAGAAAAGCTTCCCTTCTCTGCTTCTCCATTAATATCTACACTCATTACTAGACAATGTGCAATAAATTTCCTTACTTCGGGTTCCGGTTAGAATCAGTTTTCCTCTCATTTTCTCAGAAGTTTTAGAAAGAAAAGAAATATACAGATTTACTTTTTTTTTTCCCCTGAAAACAGCAAAATAACTGGGGGTGGTAGGATGAGGTAGGGGTGAAAGAATACAGACACACAAATAACTACTCATCAACACAATTAAATAAATTCATACCATTTCATCTTTCTCCCACTTGTCAGTGTTGCTCTTGTCCTGATTTACTATGTAACCAGGAGGAAGCCAATTGACCGGGGGATCAAAAATCGACACCACCATGCGACTTGGCAGTCCTTTCTTTTTTCCAAGGCGGTACAAGTTACAGTTGCTGACCTTTAAGAAGAACATTCTGATAAACCTCTGGCCATACATTTACATAAATAGGCTAAAATGCAAAAGGAGTGAAAAACGTTACGGGTCCAGCTGGATCTTGTACTATTATGCATCTTCTCCAGTTCTCAAAAGGGAGTTCAGCATTCATAATACAGTAGAACCAACCCAAAGCAAGATACACATCTTCCCTTTTTTAATTTTGAGGGCAAGCATATTAGATGTGACTGACTCAGTTAAAGAAATCTAATATATTACATTCTCCTCACAAAACAAACTGATAGCTACTTTTAAATAACAGTAAATAGAACCTGTACAAATGTCATTTATTACCAGTATAAATAATCATCATTCAGACTACATTTTGAACGAAAAATTCTTATTTATAGGTAGACTGACCTAAACCTTGGCAGTAGACAGTGTTGAAACAGTTCTGTATAGCACTTATTATGTCATAATCCAGATGTTATTTTGACAGCCTCTAAAATGATTTTAAGTATTTTAAAGGGAAGGGAAAAAAGCATTCTCAGATACAAATGTATTTTATTTTCCTTTTTAACTATCAACTACTGATCTTGTTTTCTCCTTTTAAATGCACTTTGCATGTTTTAAAGTCTTAAAATTTGAACTTGAATATTCAATCAGTTCTTTTATTTGAACAGTGCAACTTATTTAGCTCTCCTAATTTTCCAAGATTAAACTAAACAATCTTTTCATTTTCAGAGTGATGCATTTTATTAGAGGTAGACAATCAATGCCTTGGCATTTAATTGAAGTTATCACATCAAGTGCAAGAAAAAACAAAACAAACAAAAGTTTTCACATGATTGATAATTCTAGCAGCAGCAGAACTGAAGACTCAACTCCCTACTGTTTACATTTACACTAAGATACTTTCATAAGTTTTTGTTTCAACAGTTCTGTAAGATTTTTTTGTTGTTTTGTTTTTAAGTAAGATGCTAAAAATTGCAAGGGAAGTATCTTCTTGAGGAAACAAAGGTCAAGTAAAGGTGCAACCTAAGGCTCTATGCTGCTAACTCAATCCCTCCTTCATTCAAGCATTCCTGTTTAAAAGCTTCTACTCAATACAGCTCTAGAGTTCAGTGCACCAAATGTTCTCACTAACCCAGAACTTTTAGTTCTGTTCAATGCTGTCCTTTCTTAGGTTCGTAATCAGCTGGTTTACATTTCAAATTGAACTGCAGAAAACAGTTTTAATCAATCACAGTTATGGCAACATTAGCCCACAGTCCCGTATTTTTATTACTTATATGCATGACACTCAGTGTATAATAAACAAAGTTGCGGAATTAAATCAACCTGTTTCCATTCAACCTTCCAGCAAAAAATTAGTATATATGGCTTGTTACAGCATGCCTTTTACATAGTATGACTAGATTGTTACTACTCACTTTTTTGCTTCTCATGTATGACAGGCGTCCCTCGTGAGCATCAGGGTAAGTGCAAAACAAGTATGTAGTGATGGCATGCTTTAAAAATGAATCACCGAGCATTTCTAGCCGCTCCAGGTTAAATCCATCACTAGCATTTGAAAGAGTCAAAGCTTGAAGAATGAGACCAGGATTAGGACCGAGAGTTTTTGAGGAGTACCCACTGCAAGGGTTCTTTTCAGAATCTGCTCTGTCTTTTGAAAGATTAATAGCTTTTGAAGTACTGGTGGTCACTGTCATTTTGGGGCATCCATCTGAGGTAGATCTGTTAGCATTTCCATCAAGGTATTTATTACTCGGTAGAGTACATTCATTGCTGGGCTTGGGCTGGTTCTCACTGTTGTATAAATTCTGAATGGGATATGAGGTAGTTGGTTGTACAGGTATTTCCTGCCTGCAGTAATTCAGCTGATTTCCTTGGCAAAAGTCTCTGTTAACTAAATCACAATTGCCATTGGCAAGATTTTTATTATAAGAAACACCATTAATTGCTGCAAGTTCTACCGAGACATCAATTTGGAGTTTACTGGGTGACTCATTGAGCAATGTTCTGTAACTCACAGACATTTGGTCGTGGTTTTCTGCAGAAGAGGTTCTATTAGCACCTTGATGTGCAGCATTTTCAGGGACTACAATTGTGCTGTGCTTACAGTAATTTTCATTCTCTACTACAGAGGAGTTAGGAAGAGAGATGAAGGACTTGCTGTCAATAGACTTCTTCCATCCAAAGTCCAAGTTAGGATATCTGTAAAGATACACATGAGGTTTGTTAACAAAAAATATTGGCACAAAACAAGAAGACTCTACATGCACATGCATGTTTAAAAAGAGCCACTGCCTTCCGAAAAGAACAGTGACTGAAACATGCAACTTCACCACTCACAATCAAGTATTCTTGAACTGTGTTTCCCTGAGAAGTGACATGAGTTAAACTAGAGTTACCAGTTTTATAATTCATGCAGTAATAGTTAAATTTCCACCTTGTAAGTCAGATATCATATTGAAAAATACCTATTGAAAAAATACATGCCTGAAATCTGCAGGAAGTGATTTAACCCCTACACCAGCATCAGTGGCTGTTTGAGCTCTTAGTTCCTCTGCGGTCAAAAGGCAGTGCAGGCGGTAAAGTATGCTGGGGAGGCAAACTGCTTTTCTCCACAATGATGCTGGAATAGGATGTATAGCACAGAGCTCAGGAACCAGTATCTGGGAGAGGAGGGGGAAAGAAAAGAATTTTCCTTATAAAGGTTTCCACCAGATCACTATTAAGAGTCTCTGCTTGAATTAGATGCTTCTATTTTACCTGTTTATTCTGCAAACTTTCCCACTTTGCTTTCCTCTTCTCAGCACTGCTTAGTGGAAGTGCTTTTCCCTTCTGATTCAAATGGCGAGGAGTCAAAAGATTAAGTCTAAAAACCATGTGAAAATACCGTGATGTAAGTACTTAATTAATGAATAGAACTTGCTACCCCCTAAACTTTCTGAAGTTTCTTAGTATTCAACGCACTGTGAAGTGACAGCACCATTACCTCCAGGAAAAAACGGACTGAATTTATAGTTCTTGTTACACAAGTTAAGTACCTCTCAAGTAAAAAAACCCAGTAATTATTTTTTGAAGACACAAGCCCTCAGCTTTATCCCATATTTTAAAGAAAAAAAGGGCACTTTACTGTCACACTACAAACATCAGACACAAATATGACTGTTGTTACCTTGAAGATGTGTGGTCCACATCCAGCAGTGGCTGGTTAAGATTGGTAAGGTCAAGATTATACTTCGTTTTATAATATTCAGCAAAAGTTTCATATTCAGGGGAAGGGAATTTACTGAGTGGAGTAAGGTCAGTGTATACATCAGCTACGTAGAATCGATGAGGCTGATCAAAATTTCGATATCTAAAAAAAATAGTATTTTGGCATTACAGTAAAGCTTTTGTTAAGTTCTTCGTGTTCTGACATGGTCAGGAGATAAACAGTTAAATATTGCACTTAAGATTTTTGGTTGATGAGGGGTTTTTTTGTTATAGAAATCATTTATCTAGCTAACACAAATGCTAAATGAGAAATGTGCTTTAAGACAAAGATGAATAACGTCAACCTATAATCTGTGAAATTCCCTCTACAAGATAAACATTTAAATTAAATGGAGGATTTAGGTCTTCAGTATGTAACAAAAAATCAAGCTCTGGACAACAGTAATGCTACAAATGACAATTTCTTAATTCAAAACACCTAACAATTGAGTTTGATAATTTGGCTTTTTAGCATCTAGTCTCCTACGTGGTATTCTACATCAGCAGAAACTGAGTTCCTCTGCATGCAAAGACTGTATTATCTCATGCCTAAACCGGCATTTTAACCAAGTCATCCTCCAGATAAAGTTATAACACAAAACCTCAAAATAAATAGCAAGATAAATTCACAAGCCTTTCAAGGACAGTGAAATTCTTGTATTACAGACAGAATATTAAAATTAAAACCAGACTGCTACAACATCTTTATTGTGGCTATCAAGGCTCATTGGAAACTAAGGTGATAAAAATGCCCAGAAAATAATAATAATGATAAAAAAATCATTAAATCAATATTCAACAATTAGATTTGCATATTATTTCATACTTTGACCTGGTGCATCTATCATTTTAAGTTTCTACTGAAATATCTAAATAGAAACTTTAAATAAGTAGTATCTCTAAACAAAATTTATACACTATTAATCAGACTTTTCAGTTTCTTTAAAAAAACAAGCCTGAGACAGATGAGGCCAAAAAACAAAGCTTAAACTTACATTTATTCTCTCTATATATTCAGCAGGTACCATTGTTTACAATATACTAGGTATAACACAACCAGTTAGTCCACAGGGAATAATTAAGCCTCCACAAAGCCTACCGGTGCTGGAGAACCTCTGCATATCCAGTACATAAAACGCGTATCACTCAATATAAAGATTCTATTAAATGGTTTTTATCACTTGTAATTTTCCCATCTACCAACATGATACCTTCCTTTAGCAGGCCTTTGGCGTGCATAAGCAGTAACCAGAGAACAGGACTCTCACGCAATCTTCCAAACCACTTCTTGATGAAGTTGTAGTGTTTAATCAGAACACTATGTAAGTTTTGTAATGAGCTCTACTATTCCTTATAAAAAGCTAATGAATCTTGGCATACTTAAACACTTAAATTCTCCTTATATAAGGTTAACTACTGATTAAAAAAACTCTTTAAATTATTTGAAGCACAACCAAATACCTTCAGACTAACAGCATACAGTTCTTAAAAGCAATTCTGTTGCAGATACTAACATGCCCTTATTACAAGTTTGTATAAATACAATGGTTACATACCTAAATTATGTAGGATACTCACCGTGGAATGATAACTGCATCCTGGTAATCTTCTAGCTTGAAAATAAAAGGCATTTCTTTTGTATACTGTGTACTGGGAATGCCTGTACGTGCCTCAGATTTCTCAATGTCTTCCATAAACTTAAAGTCAATGTCCAAAGTGCTGGAGTCATCAACTTAAAAAGGAAAATGCATAACTCAGTTTTCTCGGCTGAACTTTTATGAGAAGTTGTAAATTACAAAATTTTTGTTCTTACCAACATTAAGAGGTAGAACACAATAGGCTGAATCAGCTTCTGTAGGTTTGAACTCTAGTGCAGGTTTCTCAAGACGAAGAATATGTGAAAAAATGTACTGGTGGAGTCGTGTTATCAGCTCAAGCATTTGCAGAGACAGAGTAAAACCAGATTTCTTAAGCTCAATGGATATTGTAACCTCTCCAGAGCGAGTATACACAGGAAAGTGAGGAATCTAAACAAGAACAAAACCGAAAGAAAACACAAAAGAAAATCCAAAGTGGGATTCCTCTACAGAGTGCTGGCTGTTTAGTTCAGATACTGAGGTAATGCTTGCCTGACCCTACAGCAAATTGGATCAAATAGAATCAGAATTTTGAACTGTGATGACGTTCAATTACAGATGAGACTCTGAAAGTTAAAGAATGACTGATTTGGCTTTTTTAATAGCTCTCCTTGTGTTTTACAGCTCTTGTCTTTATAGAAGCTAAGTAGAAAAGGAAGTATTTTTTTCTTATGAAACAAGACAATGTGAAAACCAGCAATACTCCTGAAATGTTTTCTTATGTGGACAACAGAAAATACAATTTGAAAAAAATCTTCCTCAGCTGAGGCTCACCAACAGAAAACACCTATTAAAAATTTTCCAAGGCAAGAGGTGCCAGTTTCAATTAACATGGTCTACTCTTCTTGCTGCTGCAGACGAGGAATGCTGAGAGGACTCGTTACCACAGCTTTTGTATAGATAAGGTAGTGCAGTGCAGGCCACCTCTGTAGCTGGTATGTCTACTCCTATCATACCTCACACATAGAGGAGGGACATCTTGAATTTGCCAGTGCAAACTACTAAATAATAAATTTCTAAACCAAACGTTCAGCAAAAATAGAACAGATTTTTCCATCCCTGAAGACAGAAAATGAAGTGGTGACTTGACTGGATGGGCAGTGTTGATTATTTTCTGGAGATTACTTGACATAAGTATCATTTCTGGTCATTTCCAACTCTTCGGTCTGGGGGTGGGGAGTAAGTGGAAAGTAACAGGTTGTAAGGCATGCAGAATAAGGAAAGGAAATAGATTCCTTACTTGAGGTATAGGTTTGGCTGTCAGTATGCCAAAACATCTTGTTGTATCCTCAGGAGGATATAGCTTTCGTCTCCTGAAGTTGAGCTCATCAGGTAGAGGAGTCGTTAATACCATTCCTATTACATACAAGTAACAGGGCTGATCAGGTTTGGGATAACTATCCCTCAAACACTCTGGAATCTGAGAAAAATAATAATTAAAAAAAACATTAACATGATAAACATCAGCAAAGTTCACCTAATTACTATTCTTTGAACAAGTCCTCTTACGTTTATTTGGAAACACTGCTAAAAATAAGGTACAAAAATAAACTAATTCGGGCTCAAGTAGTGTTTTCTTTCGCAAGCAAAAATATTTGGCCAGTAGCCTGGCATGAGATTTCCTTTGTCCTCAGTAGGTGAGCTGGGGGATGGAGGGTGGCTTTTCCTAAGAAGACTTACTAATAATCTGTCCTATTGGTCCACATAAAGTTCCAGCAACTTTTCCTGTAGATTCTGGAGCTCAAATGTCTGCCCTCAAAGTTGAAGATGCCTCTTCACGTGGAATCATTCCCTTAAATAAAGCTGTATTTGTGGTGGGTGCTTTTGGATATGCCCAGCCTCAAGAGATTGCCAGGGTAAGGTGCTGGTTCTGGGGAAGGAGAAAGCGACTGAAACTCTGGTAGTTCTGGGACACTTCCCTACAAATTTATTAGGACTGGACCTCCTAAAGGGAAAGTTGTGGACTGATGAAGAAGGTAAAATATGAACTTTTGGGAAAGAAACACACCATCTATGCCTACTAGGTGCTCCCCCAACTCCTCCTCCCTCCCTTCTAACCGGTGTCAAGCCTTACCCCTTACCCTTGCAAGCAAGTACAGATCACCCATTACTGACTACTTGAAAAACAAAGGGGTAGTGATTCCAGCACGTTCTCCCTATAACACTCCAGTGTGGCCAGTTTGCCACCCAAATGGCAATTGGAGACTGACTGTGGACTACCGAGGCCTTAATGCAAATACAGGAGGCCCACGTGCAGCAGTCCCAAACACAGCTGAACTGACAGCCACCATAAGAGAACATGCATGCAGAATTATGGCCACCACTGGTATCAAAGACATCTTTTTCATGGTTCCCCTACAGGAATGAGACTAACAGCATCTTGTATTTACATGAGAAGACCAGCAGTATACTTGTACCCGCCTCCCACAAGGATTCAAAAACACCCTCCCATGATGGCACACCATGCTTTAGCAGAAGAACTGTCACTTATTCCTCCTGTACCTCTCCCCCATCGCACTCTACAAGCAAGTGCTGGACCCGTGGTGGTGGTAGCTCCTTTCCTGTGCTTCTCTGTAATTATTCTGGGCATTTTCCTACTTTCCTATTTTCTCTCTCTCCTCCCTCTTTTATAAAATATAAAGTTGTATTATCGCTTTGGATCACACCATTTAGCCTCATTTGTGTTTTAATCTTGATTTCAAGTATGCTCAGAACCTTCCTTTCAGCAGTAGTGGATGGAGGCAAAACGTGCATCTCCTCACTTTTAGTGGATCGAAACTAGCTTTGATGCAAATTTCTGTATTTATCCAGTAACTCTGGAGCACATTTTATGTCCAGTCTCTTTGGAACTTAAAAGAATGGGGAAAAAAAAAAAGGGTAAAGAAGAAAATGTGCATACTCAGAAAAAAAAAAAAAAGGTCGACTGAACTTACAGCTTCATTGACAGATTCTTCTTCCAGCAGAACTGTTTAAAAGTATCAAAAATGTTTTTATACACTTGGGACAAACACATAAACAAAATTCAATATACTGCCCCTTTGCCCAGGCACTACATTATATGATTTTTCTCATTACAATTCTAGCTTGCAGATGTGAATACTCACAACAGCCACAAGCACTTTTAATTCTGCTGCTCATATTTGTTATAGATGTTTAAGAAACCATGCTTTATGTTTGGTAGAAGTTCATTACTTTGCAGGTCTCAAAAATGATCCTCCTGTTTATCTAAAACTAAATTGCAATACACGTAGTCCTGGATTTTAAAGTTACACTGTAGTAAAACTATGGCCTTGGCTTAATGGAAAATTACTCATAAATTTAGTAACTACATTAAACCCAAGAGGATCCTGCAGACCTTAAACATTTGCCAAAGCTTATTTTCCAGATGTGAAAAGTTGGGACAAAGGCAAGGGGAAGTATTTTTAGAATACTTTACTCTTATATTCCCTATTAAAAGAAGTAACTGATAAAGAATGATGCAGCACTTGACAAATCAATTCCTCTGAATGAGATACCATAATCTTGCACTTTATGAGTCACCCCTATTCCAACAATCATTAGTGAGGTAAGAGGACAGAGAAAAGCACTTGTAACAAGAAACGCTGTGCAATGATGCAAACTGTGCATGCTTCTGAAATGCAAAGATTATCACATTCCAAATGAGCTACCTGTCCTATTCAGAGGCCCTCAGACAGAACCTGTAACAACTGCAGAGGAAAAAGGCAGGTTCCAGCTGCAAAGTTGCAAAGGAGCAGTTGCAAAACACTCTGACAAAGCTTCTTTGCTCCATTTCTCTTAAAAGTATTTGCAATTCCCCCACAAATACCATTTAAGAAGTCCAATTTTACAAGCTGGTGTGGTTGAAACCTGTTTTAACAGACTGTGAATACATTACTTAACACAGAGCTATAGCTTCTTGTGTGACCCTTTTAACAGACCAAGTATAATACTAAGTAAAATATTTAGAACTACTTTAAAAGTAAAAAAAAAAATTAAAAGTACACTTATTTGATATTCTAAAATTTAAACCAGGAATTATGAAATTCTGTGTTCAACCAGTAAACTTGCCAAACTAAACCAAGTGCCCAAAAAAAACCCCACACATATTTCTGTGTTTAGCCCAGGGCACACCCTTTAGTGTTCAATTATTTGTCAAGAAAGCCAATAAAGATTTTACAGATTATTAATGCAGGACTATTTTCCTCGGTTATTTTCATACTAGGTAACTACAACCAACAAGCACTACAGAAAGTGTACATTCTCTGAGCTTACAGGCATGCTTCCAAAGCGTGTGGTACCATAAACTCAGGTACCACTGCAGACTTAGACAGAATTAGAACAGCTAAGTATTTCCACCGTAAATACAAGACTTCTAAAAAATTCTTATCAGCTAAGATTGGAAATTTTGTCTTATCAGTACATAAAGCATTAGATCAGAGATCTGGACAGCAGTAAGTGATACTAACAGCTTTAGGATAGCACTGTCTTCGTTTGGTAGAGCCTGGCCTTCCTGGAACACTGGTTTCTTCTTCATCATGTAGATCAAGTTCCTCCTCATATTTAACCGTTTCTTTGCCAACTGGCATCAAATGATCATCCAGTTCACCTGAATATTATGAAAAAGTACAAAGAATTAGCATTATGAACAATCAAACCTCGGTTCCTTCACATCCTACACAGTAGATGAGATTCCTCATGAAAACTGGTTTTAAAATACATGGATTACTGCAAGGTTCCAAAAGTGCAACTTTGTGGAATGAGTGTTAAAGACTGAATTTTGGGCAAAAATGCTGACTTGTGGTAAAAAACCTCTTAAATATAGTTTAAAAAATGAATTCTATAATGAAAAGATCCAAGAATTCTTTTTGCCCATAAAAAGAAATCTTTGACTGAAACACTTATTTTAAAATCATTCACATGGAGTTATATCAAGGAAGAAGGAACATTTATATTTCTCTATCATTCTAAAAAAACAAATTACTGCTGTTAAATGTGCATTTTCAACACTGAGTTGAGCCACCATCAGGGTGACATTCTTGGATATATTTGTTGGTATGAATTCAGTGTTCAAAAGGTTTAACTCAGAAAAAAAATACAAACCCCAGACCTACAATATTTTTTTGCTTAAAAAATACATAAATACTTCTGTACTTCATCAAAAAACCTGTAACACCGAATTATCTTTAAAATGTTCCTCAATGAAGAACATGCTCCATTATCCTAACTAGAAACAAGAGCTGAAGTAGTCCTGCAATGTCCTTTTCTTGGAACATGACTTACAATACAGTAGAGAAAGGAATAAATTTAAGATTGTGTATTTTAAATTTTGTCACAATTCACTTTAAAAACCATGGGCTTTTGGCTGCAGGATGTAATCCCTGACCTATAATCAGTATCTTCTAGAGAACAAAACTTTTTTCCCTTTTTAAGTATATTCAATGCCAAAATCTTTGCCTCTTGTACTAACGTTGCTTTTGCTCTTTAAAACAAAATATGTTAAACAAGATTTCCCTGGAAAATTTAACTTCAGCTTACAAGGTGTAAGCTAAATTAGTAAGTTCATGACCACATCACAAAGCAAGGCAAGCGAAAGAAAGCTGCAAAAGATGGCTACAGCAGAAGGGCATGTACATCCATACCATGCGCAATTTCTCAACTATGAAATATACTTTAACTAAGAAGTTGTTTTTCCAGTTCTTACCAATTTTGTGCAGTTTTTCACAGCAAATAAGAGCTACAACTCTCTCAGCCAGTCTTGCACAACTCATTGGAGGGCCCTATAAACATTTAAATACTTTGTAAAAACTTTGGTTAATTAGCAGGCTACTTACTATATATGTTTAATTTAACACAAGCATTTGAGGCAAGGAAAATTTTTGTAAAAAAACACAGTGATGACAGTTTTGTGAAGGTATCCAGGCTTGTTTTTCCATGGAAACCAAAATTACAAAAACTCTACAACACTATTGATCAAAACCAATAACAGACAAGTGCATGAAACAACATACAGGGAAGAATATTTAAATATTTTTGCCTTTGGCATAAACAGTAACTGATGGCAAATGGATTATAACAAAGACAGTAATCTAAAAACAGAGAGTACAATAAAGAAAAAATGAATTTTCATTAACAACAATGAAACTAATTCTAAAAACAACACAGACCAATTCTTAGCCCAACATATTCATGTCTTTCCATGCTTTTCCTTCCCCAAATACCTACAACAATTGAAGCTCGAAGAGGTGAGTTGATTGGCAGGTAGAGAGTAGAGTAAAATGTATGGTCAGGTAGTTCCCGAGTTTTGCACTTGGGAGCCAGGTGTGTAAATGGATCACTTGGTAATCTAGCGCAGTACCTAAGTTGACAAAACATTTTATTCATCAGCAAAACCTGCAAATTGAAACCTAAACACATTTCAGTGCAACCTTGCCTTACTGGTACGAATGCTAAAGATAATTTCAGGCATACTGAGAACTGTAAAGGTACACTGCTGACTCATATTCAACTAACTTCTAAACAGAAGACCTCCAAGTCGATTATTATAAACCTGGTCTCCAGCAAGGTCACTCCAGCTTGTAATGATGCACAAGACTATTTCCTGCCAGGTCCCAGGGTTCACATTATGTCTCCTGAGTCTACTGTTCTCTTATTCATCCTGTTTATCATGGTTCCCCCTCCTGCCTTTCCTCCTTTGTACTGACTTTCCTCTCTCCCAACTTGGTATTAAATGCAAACATGCTGATGTTAAACTGTGCTGGACCTCCTAACAGTACAGAAGTTAATGCTACATACAACCAGCTGTCCGTCATTCATCCTTCAGATCTGACTGCTTTGAGAGGCTTTATTTACCAGTCCATCAAAATAGTCTGCATCTCAAGAATTAAGCTACTAAGGTAGTAAGTACTTCTGCAATTGCATCAAAAGCTTTACTTAAGTAAACGACATTCACTGCCTTTCACAGAGTCAACCACTTCATGACACTAGACATAAACAGCCCTCAGTAAAACCTGGTTGGTTTCTGCCAACCCCCCTTTCTTTATGGGCCTAAAAACTGCTACCATGAGGACTTGGTCCACAGGATTCCATACAACTATAGTTAAATTGACTGGTCCACAGCTCCCAGGATCTTCTTCCTCATCTTTTTTGTCTTCCTATCACTGAGAAGCTTCTCTAATTGCCAATGCCTTACAGAGCTGATATTTGACTAGTTCCCTTGGAACGTAACATCCTGTCTTGTGGACTTTAACTATTGAGGTTTTGTTTTTAAAGATGGCAACAGATTGCTATTACAAATGTGAATACTAGAACTGGAAGATTTAACTACAGTTTTAACACTTACTTATTTATTTTTAAAACTAGCCTGAGCAGAGCAAAAATGCAAACTTACTACATATTTTGAAGCTGAATGCTTTCAGGGAAGCTTTTAATTAAACAGGAATCAACATCGCTACAGTTATTATCAGAGCTAGAACCTCTGGTAGGATAAAGATAAAGAAAGCAAATAATCCCTTCAAACCTTTGTAACCACTTTCTTTAGGATAAAAGATGCTGTCACAATGCCTAAGAGGAAATGTGTAAATTGCCCCAGCCCTTGCTTCCATGTTGTGAGACCGACAAAGAAACTTTTTATTCAATTAAATAAGTGAATATGCCTCTTACCTATTTATGTGTCCTATAGCAGTGTTAATAGTAACCCTTGGACTGTTCTCATCTGACCTCAATACATAGGGCGGAAAGACATCGTCATCATCAACAATGGGTTCAGTTTCAGTTTCACTGGCATCAACAGATTTTGAGCATTTGTTTCGGAGGATCTTAACATTTCAAGAACAGAACATGATGAGAGATTTTTCTCTTAAAAAATACTACGATACACTTAGAAAACCAGGCCCATTCCTTTGACCTCATACCTTCTCAATTGCTTTGTATGTCTTAAGATCTTCTTCAAAACTTTTGATTTTGTCTGTATCTGCTAACATAATGTAGTTGGAAATTGGCGCTCTAGCTCTTCCTTTTGACTGCACATAGGAACGGTACTCTGTGGGCAAATCAAAACGCACCACCAAGTTGCATTTTGGTATGTCAACACCCTCTTCTACAATACTAGTAGCAATAAGTAGGTTGGTCTCATGTGCTCGAAATTTTCTAAGAACCTGCAAAAGTAATGAAGACAAATTTGATATATTAGTCCAAGATCTGTTTCCATCATGAGATTCAACAAAAGGCAGTGAAACCAAGATGAGTGGCTCAAGCACTCCCAAAACATGTCCAGTCATGAAAATACAAAACCATTACAAAGAATCTTTTCAGAAACATAACAAGGTATTTATCAGAACCAGCAGATTTCTAGGAATAAAATCTGGTATGTGGAATCACATGTGTCTAAGAAGCTATTATAACCCCTAGAAACAGAGAGGATGCCCCCTACTTATTTACAAGTTTTCAGTTGTAGTATTAAGAAAAAAAAATGCCACTTTCAGGACACCATCTTTTCTCAAACATTTCTGAGGCTGAAGCATCCTCAGGGGGTAGGAGCACATTCCAGAGCTAGCACTTCTGATACTTACACTATGTATGAAACAATACTAAGGAAAAGTGTGGTGTCAGGAGCACAACCCAGCCAGCATGAGCTTTAAATGATGTAAAATCAGGGGTGTTTTTTTAATATTTATAACATTTAATGATTAACCAAACTCACATTTAGAAATGATAAATATTAAAATCGGCTTAACTACTGAAAATGTCAGTAAGCCTGACATTCTTTACATTATTATTATATTACTACTAACACCATGCAGAAAAATTAGATAATGATCTGACTAGATATAAATATGATTTCACATGAAGTTTTAATTTCTATTTGTGTAATGTGACATAGCAATCTCTCCAAACATGCTTTTATTGTTTTACAAACAACATCCGTATCTCCAGTAAGTATGCATATTTATTAAAACAAAGCTATTCCCTGGACTTCCAATGACTGTGCCCCAGACTCTGCTTGTTGGCTTGTTTTGTTTTCAAAGACACACACACACAAAAAAGGTTCTGAAGGTACTGCCAGTTTAAATTTTTTTTCTTGAAGTTACCTCTTCCTGTTTTCTAAATTCTACTTCCATCTGCTTGTTACGAGGTTGGTTCTTGCCAATGCCATGTCCAGTTATAAAATTGCTACTGATGTAAGCCAGTTCTGGATCTTGCTTGCCAGCTTCTTTTATCAACCTAAAAATATTACACGTGTTTTTAGAAATTACACAACCCACAAAATGGGAGAAAATCTTTTGTTTGTAAGACTTGTATTAAAAGGAAAAGTGGACGCATGACAATTAAGTCATGCTAACACATAAACTGACCGCAGTTTTCTCGAAAAACTCTGTAAGGATACCACTAGACAGACTGCATACAGAATCACACGGAGAGCTCATGCATCACATACATTTCAGACCTATCACGGTAAAACTAGGTATTTTTAAATCAATCTATTACTCTAAGGCTCCCTGTTGTTAAAGCACCATACTCAAAATTACTTCGTTAATCTCTTGTTCTGTAAGCTATAGCTGATTTTAGAAGACCAGTAACTGCTTCCTCAACAAAAGTCTATTTCCTCAGTATACAATGCTAACTTTCAGGTTAAAATGTAAGATTGTAATTCTACTTAGTGAGAATATACATTCTGTTCAAGTATACTGGTGACAAAATATTGACCTGTTTTTCTCAAGAGTGATGCTCAGCCTACCTGGTGAGAGGTTCACTACTTGTGAAATTAACCCAAACAGAGGACAAAATACAGTTCTTTAAAAGGAATACTCAACAGGGATGTGAGGAGCATTCATGCTCTCACTTTATTTCCACTCAGTTTATTCTTTATGTTACAGAAGCAGAAAAGGCTGGCTTCGGCAGTGTTCTGATTTCGCAGATAAGGTAGAAGATTGCTCACCTATATAATGCAGTAATCTAAGAATGATGCATGTATGGATTTAAAACCACAATTACAGTGTGCAATCAAAGCAAGCATGCTGGAGCATCATTAGTTGATCAGTTTTCAGGATGAACAGAATTTGGAATTTCTCAACTGTAACAGGCTTTTGAGCAGCAGAGCCAATAAAAAAGGGATTATATACAACAAATAAGCCCTTGCATGTGTCACTACAGCCATTCCAGCACTACTCAGCTCAAAGCACACCCATCATGTCCATTACCAGGTGCTCCTCACAGCAAAAGAACAGCCTGCCTCTCTACACCTCCAGCAGTAACTCCAACCTTTCCCAAAAAAATCTCTAGCACTTCTGACTCTCATGTAAGTAGATGGGTGCTGTCCCAGTCCCCAGCTACAAGCCTACCATCTGCCCAGCAAGCTGCTGCCAAACCAGATGGAAAATGGCAAAGTTCTCCCTGCTCCTTCCACCCTTGGAAAACTACTGAGGTCTTGCCCCCTTTCCTAGTCCCCATTTTAAACAAAATTTATGGGAACATAAAACACCTTGAAGGCTTTCCTCCTTTTGCAGTCTGTTAAAACTCGAATGAACAGGGAGATAGGCAAGAGGACAGAAAAGAGGCATACAGCTTGCCATCCTTAGGGAAATAGACTAGAAGGATCCTCCTGTGCCAAAATGCAAATGTGGTTTGTTAGTTCAAGGCCAAATGGAGCCACTTTTCTGTATGCGGTCTAGGCTCTTGAGACAGACACTCTGTATGGGTTAATAACTGGAGAGAAATATATTTTTTTGTATTTCTTTTTCAACATGGCATTCTGTGAGGTCATACAGATTGAGTACCTACTAAGCAAGTTCACTTGTATAGAAATGGACACTTAAAAGCATCTGAATAAACACTTCATTGCAAATCTTCGGCAAATTCCTGAGAAATATTCATTACTTCAACCTTGTGACCAAAAAAAGTATTTGTGGTAGGTAACAGGTGGTGTTTTTCAAATAGATACAGAACTTCTGCTTTCAAACCCTTCTCTTAAGGGAGCTGACAGGCACTGCAATGAGAATGGAAGGAAACTGGGCTTTAGAAAATCTGTTCTATTCTAAAAAGGAGCTTATAGGCACCAGAACTCAACTGTACACACCAAATTAAACAGTGAGTGAGCCACGCCATCAACTGAGTGTAATAATTAAGACCCAGAAAGTACAACTCATGCCATGAATTTTGCCCTTCTTCAGTCATCCTGGATTTCATAAAATACTACTGTAATAAATGTATTTTAAGAAAAATTACACTTCTGTTTTAACTCAGTTCCATTTAATGATCCATACTGGATTACTGGGAGCTCAAGTAACTGTGATAGTAATACTAATTCCATAACTCATGACTCTCCCATTCAGGAGAGCCTTTCCCCTATATATATAGCCTAAGTATAGCTATCATTGCAGAGGCCCTTGCACTAAATCCACCCTGCTGAAGAGGGCCTACAGTGAGCTTCTCCACTAAAGGCTTCCAGTCTTAATTCCAACAGCTCAAGTCTGATGGTCAATACAATATCAGGTATTCTGAAATCAGGTGCTACATGAGGTAAAGGAGCATTTTGAGAGTCCGACAGCTACTTATCCTACTATCTTTCAGAAAGGGATAAAAAGTTACATATAGTTTCATATTTTGCCACCAATAACCCCTGCTCAAGGTGCCTAAAGCTCAAAGATTACATAATTTGATCACCTATTTCATCTAGAAACCGTATTCTGTCAACAGCAGTTAGGACATTGTAAAGTGCATAAATCACAGAATACAAGAACGCACAGTGGAAAACCAGTATGATTTAAATCACATTCGTAACGCAACAGAGAAGAAAAAAGTTTTCAGAACTCTGTTGATTCCCTGTAGATTAAGGAAATACTCATTTCAACTCAGCAAAAGACTGTGTTAATGTTATTTCTTCAGGACTTATTAACAGAATATGTTCATTTTGCTGAACAGCTTGGTTTGCCTCATATCACAGATTTATGTGAACGTATTTTAAATGCAAAAAAAGGAAAAGAGGGAATATGACAGTTGACAAAAAAACACATAGGCAAGTCTGCAGATCAAAGGATATGTTATGCACTTATTGACTCAAGCAAGAATGTACCAACAGAGAGGTCAGCTTTTGAGGTACCCAGAATGCAATGAACACCTTGCACAGGACATTTGCTACACTATCAGAAAAAGCTATCAAAAAACCAAAACCAGGATAAGTCAATCAATCATGTCATTCACAGTTTGTGGCAAATAGCTTTTAACAATTATGTGTTATACATAATTAACATGTATCACATTCAAGAATACGAACTGATAAGGAACTACAATATTGTCAGTTGGCAAATACTCCCAGGTTTGTATTTTTCTTGGTGGAGACTAAGAAAGCACTTAGTGTTTGACTAAATAGGTGCTTTATACACATCAACTGTGAAAGTAGTACTGGTAAATCCTGAGAGATATTTGTGCAAGGGTAAATTTGGTTTTCTCTAGACTTGGATCATATAATATTGTGATTTAGTAAGATAATGGTGAGATTTCCAGAAGTATTGCACTCAGTAGGCTAGAGAAGTTTCCAACATCCATTGCAAATATAAATCTAAAGACTTATTACAACAAATCAGTATGTGCTTATTTTACAGGTTTGGTACAGAATTTCACATTTTGCCTTCTAAAGGAATCAAAAACTCAGGTCCGAAACAAGTCCCTGAGTACAACTTTCAAAGACATTATGCTCTTCCCATATGCTTTAGAAATATTCCATATCATCTCCTAAACCAACTTTGTAAGTACAGTTCTTACAAGGCAATCCCCTACATATTCATGATAATAACATCCTGGCAGCTGAGTCTGCCTTTCTTCAGAATATGGTTTTTTTTAAATAAAAAGCTTTACCTATTTAGAACAACTGCCGTGTATCTTCTTTCCACAAAAATAATTCCACATAAAATATTAGTAAAGGGAGATGGGAAATTAGTCTCTGGCTTCTCTTTCTCCTCAATTTCTTCATCCTCATCATCATCTTCAGAATCACTCCAAGATACGTAATTATCCTGATTCCTATTGTTATACCATTCAACACTTTCAAACTGCTGCCGTTCATATGGTTTGTATTTGCGCAAGATTTCAAGCAGCTTTATTACTTTTGGGGTCACAAATTTCAGGTCAAGTGAGGCAGGCGAGAAGTGCTCTTCACAGAGTGCATGTATTTTCCTTAGGAAAGTGTCTGTAAACAATAAAAATTTCCTGTGCAGCTCCTCTTGTTCATGTTTGATATACTTCTGCAGCTCTCTCACCATCATCCCAGCTACCTTATCTGCACACCACGGTCCCAGAACAACCAACACAGCTCGACAGTCTGACAGTATCTACAACAAATGAATTCAAGTATCAGTTCAAAGAGTACATTCATGAACTATTCATTTAAGACTAGGGGCTTTTTCCTCTTACAGCACAGTCTTTGTAAAGATTATGGCAATTTTTCTATTAAAAAAAAAATGCAGAAGTCTGCTTTTCTTATTTAGATGACCTTTAGAAATTCGGTGTTTCTAACGGAGCAAGTTCCCCCTCCCCCTTAAATTACTACCAATCAACTTCAAACGGTACATTTTCGAATCTCCAAAATACCCCAAGCTTAATCAAAATTTTGCCATTTTGTAGAATTGTAATTTGAAATTTATACTAAAAAGGAGAATACTTTTTGAAGCAGCTAGATAAACAAAGCAAAAATTCTTATCTTTATTATATAACATAGAACTAATGGAATAAACACTCTACTGGGCATTTTTACTTTATTTACTACTGACAGCTGGCAGGGTTTCAAAAGTATATAACCAGAAAGTTGCATGGTGGCCTTACGGTAGCCTTAGGAAGTCTAGCCTTTCAAAGGGAAAACAGAACACAGTGGTTTGTATGTGTGGGTGGAATAGTAAAAAGAGATAATTATATCCTATTCAGAGAAAACAGAATAGGCATTAGAGTACCATCATAATCTTATCTGATGAAAAGTTGTTTCCTCCTGAAGAGTGAAATTGTCAGACAATAAACTAGGAATTCAGAATGGGGTACATTGGTAACACTATTAAAAGGACTTATCATTTGGATGCCCTATATTGTACCAGAAGAACTACAACTGAACTCTAACAGTCAGCATGCTGGTTTTCAGCTGCTGCTTTAATTTCTCTTCCTTCTTCCCTTCTGTGAGGAAATAAAGAACAGGCTATCATCCTCTTGATGCTATCTCTCTGTGAAGTTTATTAGCTCTAAGACTTAAGGGCAAAATTATCTAGACGAATTGTAACTGCATACAGAGGCTTGATACTCTACACTGCCAAGGCATAAAGCACCTCAGTCTGAAACTCATTTATTTTCTTAATATGGGTGCCTCCATCTTCTCAGAGGTGCTTTCGATGTATAGCAGTTAATCCACTCTTCTGGACTCCGCAAGTCATAAGGACTGCCTCCAGCCAGCATTCCTTATGTATTTTAGCCTATAATGGTTTAAGTTTAGCACAAAAGTAACCAGGACTTCCAATTCCTATGCACTGCGATAAGCTGCCTTACGTACCATCTCTCCCTCTGGCACAAAAAGTATTTTATGGACAGTCTCAGAGTCCTCAGTTTCTAAGAATGCTAAAGGAAACCAAAATATTTTGGGCTGAAGAAAGAAATACATTCTCCAAATTTCTCACGGCCTATTACAGGAATAGTCACAGTAGTGACTCACTACTGACTTCTTGTTCAAAGACTTACACCTACATAGCTCAAAGACCTACAACTACATAGTTGTAACTTAGGAGGCAATTCCAAACCAGGAAGCCCAAGCAGGGTTAAAAGAGGTGCCTGGACCCCCTGTGTGAGAGGTCCCTGCCAGACACTCTACACCATCCTCTGCCAAAGGTCAGGACAACATAGGGGCAAACACAGAGAAAGCTGGTGGTAAGCTTGAGATTCAAATTCCATTCCAGCAAGGTGGGGCACTAGTCCACTGTTGTTCTAAGATAAAATGCAGACACTGTACATCTCTGGCTGGAATTTTTGCCTAAATTTTTCCTTTATCAACTTTTAATACAACTGGGTACAGTCCAAATTCTTCCTGAAGCATTATTTCCTCTTCTGTACTGAATTATTCAAAGGTCATAGGAGACTGTGAAAATGTAAAATTCTTGACTTCAGAGATAAGGACCCACAACATCAGGGTGCAGAACTGTTTTAGTGCTTTAAGCAAATCTGAATCTCAAACTAAATGAAATTCTAATCAATACCTGACGTTGAAGCCCCATTCATTTATGAAAACAACTGCATGTTAATGAACACAAAAATAAGAAGTCTTTTTGCTTCAGATAATCAAGGATGGCTAGCTTAGGAGGTTTCAGTTACATAACATACATGGCAAAGAAAAACAGTAGCAAGATTTCTGTTCCCCAGGTTTCTCACATTTCTTGATATGCTTACCTGCTTAGAAATTAAGGTAGAATCTCTTTCTTTTGAATGTACAGATATGTTGCAGTCATTTAGAAAAGCAAGTGCTTCATCCAATTCTTTTAATAATCTTCCATACAACCCACTTTTGTCAGTATATGGTCCACAGTCTACAACAATCTCACATGGCTGAGAAGTATATCTTAATGAGGACAAAATCAAGTTAAACACAGCTTCTGAAAGCCAAGGCTATTTCAGCTCTTAAGGTTACACAGCAAACACAACAGCAACATGATGTGTATTCAAGAACATTTCTTTCCCCACCATGAAGTAATATTATTAAAAGTTTATACAGTTAAACACTTTAAAAAATCCTCCCCCACCCCAAATACTGAACCACTTCATTCTAGATACTGTCCTAACAGACTCCTAAAAGGAGGTTAATATTGTTATCTTTATTTCAAATATTGGGTAATTTAAGCAAATTCAGTTTACTTCATCAACATCTTCACTCGTTTTTCCATAGTGCACTTTCATGATATACAAAAGAAAATCAATCCACATAATGTAAATTTATGTCTATATATACATTTACACAAGTAAAACAATTACTGTTCTTGAATGGCAGTGAGAAATTCTTAAAAGCAAATGGTTCAGACAAGTTAAAAAAATGCATTTAAAACATTTACACACAGACAAAACACCTGTTCCATAACAGGAAAAAAACACCTTTAGCTTCATCTGAAACTCAACAACACAGTACAGGTGGTAGAAGAAAACATGCTACATGGTAATCATTTCACCCTAATTTTCCCCTACAGTAAGTCAGCACATTATTACCACCTTTAGTTTAAAAACATTAATAGGATTCTAGAATCTGTAACTCACTTGCTCTGCTATTTAAATATTTACTACCTTCTCTCATCTCCCTGTATCTTTCATTAGCCTTTAAAACCCAGGCTATGCATTTGGGGGGAAAAAAAAGCAACTTCTCTGGCATTAAGAACATATTGTACTGTGGATGTTGCAACATTTTCCTAAATAGTTACATCATGGTATACACTGGACATGAGATAGTTACACTCCAAACAAAAGAGTGCATTTTAGAAGCCCAGAAATATTCCGTGAAATGTCAGATTTTTAGCTTGGTGGTGTGTTGAGGGGTTTTTTGGTTGTTTTGGGTTGGGTTTTTTGTTTGAGGATCTGTTTTGTTGTGTCTCTTTTGTTTCGTTTTTTAACTAGAGAAAATCTCTCCATAGCAAGGCCAATCAGCCTTTGTACTCAAAACCCATGTAAGATTCGATCTCTGCCCTAAATCGAATAGCAGCATCTTATACACACAAACTTTCCTAAAATTCAGAAAATGAAATATTGCTACTGGTTTATTCCGCTATCCGAAAAGGAAATGAAGGCGCCAATTTACCAACAATGATTATAAAACACACCTGTCTAAGACCACCAAATCAGTTGCAGTTTCAGCATTGCTCTTTAAAATCTTCTCCAGTTTCTGAATCTTCTCCTCTAACTCAGCAGGATCACACTTCCCATTTAAAATGGAAGCTGTTAATCCCAAAATTCGAGGACATGATGGATAATCCTCACAGATCTGTGAAACAAAGTCAAATTAAATTCTTTACAAAAGGTATCCTGTTAATCTACCTGCAAACTTATGATGCTTAGGCTGCAAAGTTTTATTTCAATAGCAGGTGTTGCAAAAGGAACCAAACACTGAATTAATATTTTCTGTTCTACTGACTGGAAGTTAAACAGCCATAATATTTAAAGGCAAATATTTACAACATGGAAAAACAGAAACAGCATAAAACAGAATATTCTTGTCACATTTACAATACATATCATAATAATTCCACACCATATAAAAAGGCACATGCACGTTGAAAGAAGATTTGTAAAGATATTTATTATGCAGGTATCTCTCACTTATAAGCCAAATACGACACAGAGCCAATAATATTCTGGAAAGAGCCCCAAAAACATCTTTAGAAATCAGCATTTTTAAAAATAATAAAATTTCCCTAATTCAATGTATCTAGCTTCTCTGTTAATGACAGATTTTTTCTTTAATCCCCACTGTAAAATACAGTAAATACATTATTCTTCTACCTCATAGTATCACTGAAGTCTTAACTCAATACAGTAATTTCACAGTCCCAGGAACATGCTAACATTTGTTCCACTAATATTTTTTCTTGATACCAAAAGTTTCCTTAAAAGGTTCCCAACTCTACAGCCCTCCCACTGACTTCTCCTCAACCAAGTATATTAAACATTCACACAATAAATGCACCTTCATTATTTCACGGTATGGATGATCCTGGATTGCAAGATGGCACTCATCAAATACCAGAAGATTAATATTTGACAGGGATAAGTACTCATTTCTCAAAACAGTCAAAGCAACATGACATGTCATAACCAGAACCTAGGTTGAAAGGAATAAAACAAATGTCAGTACAAGAAAAGTACAAGCTGTCTGAGGTCAAGGGGAAGGAGGAAAAGCCTTCTGCACGTCTTGTGAGACAGCATTAGCAAATATCAACCCCTATTCACTTACCTACACCAGGTAAGGACAAATGAGAATACAACATTCTCTACTGGAGAAACCTATCTATCTGAAGGGAGGTGTGTATATTTATATATGTGTGTGTCTGTATATCTCTGGGCACATGCCTAGTTAAAAAATGAATACAACAATCTCAACACCAATCAGACTACACAGAACAAATAAGACTAAATCCTAGTAAGTTAAGTTAGAGTCCTTATGTGTCCCAGCATCATGCCTCTGGCAAGAAAGATAGTTCTTATCAACTTGTCATCATCTTACCAAGTTCTTATCATAAGCTCTTAACTATTTGCATAAGCATGATAGCATAAGCAGGATGTTATCAGAATTCCTTTCAAAGAAAGTCTTATTTCTTGTACACTGACATAAAAGTGGAGTTTGTTGATAAAATTATGTGCTATTTTTACACTCACTTTGAACTTCATGTAGTAACACTTTCTCCTGTCAGAGTTCCTCAGATGTACTCCACAGACCATTACTAAGCATCAGAAAGAAAACCCCAAACCCTAACATTTAGCAAGATTTTTATAGCATTTAAAGTATACTATACACACTCAAAATTTCTTCTACAATCAACATCATGAACAAACAGTCAGGGAAATTGAAAAAAAAAAGGACTTGGAGGATGGCTTTTTAAAAACAACCTGAAAACACCTATATACATATTTGCCTCAAAATTAACATAAAATATTACCAATATGCTGGATTTCTTTTTTAAAAACACTTAACGTATAACTGGAAGAAATAACTTCTGATCCAACTAACTCTCTGTCTGTATGCTTTGCTTATAGTTTTTACTTAATACATTACCTGATGCTTAGAGAATTCCTGACTCCACTTCTCTTTTGTCCATGATTCAGTTATCTCTAAACTTGAATACTCTCCCACTTTAAGGTCTGAATGTGTCCTGACAGCTGACACTTGTTGAGCAACTTGATTTGCTTAAGAAAAAAAAAATCTCATTACATAAAGGTCTTCTCACACTTTAACGGATGTGTGTCATATAACCTAGCGCCACATTTTATAACATGATCTTTAGCTTAGACTGATGTTAAACCAGGTGTACATGGCAACGGCCTCTATGCAAAACCACATCAAGGAAACAGACTGGTAACTAAATTGCACTTCAGATTCAATGTCTTAACTTTAAACTAGAAAACAGAACATGTTATAAACAGGTTGTAAATGTTGATGTGTTGTTTCATCACTAAACACGTGATGAAACAACAGATGAAAGGCATCACATCCTTGCCGTTGCAGACTTTATGCAAAAGTTTCTCCTAACTTTGCTTTCAGAGAACTACTGTTACAGAATATTCCACGGAAATATTAGCAGTGTGTTTAGGAATGTTTCCTCTTACCCGAGTTGACCAAGAACACAGTTCTTTTTCCATTTTTGTTGAAATCCCCCCTGATCTGATAGGACAGCTCTTTAGTGAGTAGTACTGCAATAAAAGTCTTCCCTGAGCCAGTGTTTAAGCAGACTATTGTATTATGATCCAAAGCTGCTTCAAGCAGTTCAACCTAGGTTTAAAAAATAGTAACATCCTTACTTGCAGCAATGCAGTGAAAAAGCTGACAAAAAAATAACAGAAGTGATAAATAAACTATAGACAAGTCAATAGTAACACCTGAGATCTTTCCAGTGTCATATAATTAACACATCTCTTTCATAAGAATGTATTCTCACAATCTTTCAAAAATATTAACACACTATATATAGTCCAGCTTTAAAATCTAGAATCCTTCAGTACCACAGTTTGCTCTCAGCTAGCTTTCTAAATGTATCTTTTAAATAGATGATTCTGTTGCTAGATTCACTGTGTGAAGAAAGAAGCTACAGCTTTTAAATCTAACCGCACACATCAATTCAGCCAAATAAGCAAGTAGGCTAGCTCAAGGTGATCCAAGTTTCTCAGTAATACTACCAAAACACATCTGGTCACCTCTGCAGTGCAAAGAGAACTGATATTCTAGAACTCAGAAACAGTCTTCCGTAACAAAGTGAAAATCAGAGTACCCTGATGGGGTTTCTGACTTTAGAGGCTGCTTTGACCAGTCTGTGAACCAAAAATCAAAATTAGTATACCATGTGGAGGACAAAGTGAGAGGTGGAAGAAGACATGATGTCTGAATACAACTGAGAGGCACAGTTTATTTGTCCCTTGCAGCATTCTGCAGAGAGTCGCAGGAGAACCCTCAGCTTAAAAGCTGTTCTGCTCATTAGAGCAAACTGAGAAGAGGGAATGGGAGATATAACAAATATAAAACAAAGGCAAACTAAAGAATTAACTCCCAACAGGTGGAGCTGAGAGAGACATGTCCTGACAGTGTGCATCACAGCACAATCTCCACCAGCTCTTGTTCTTTTTTCATTAATTAATGGATTTCATTGTACTTTTTTTGATGTTACTGTCTTAGTACTATCACATGTACCTGATATTTTCTTGGCGTGTAAATGTTATCATGAATTGCTTCTTGTTGCCATGGTAGTCCAAAAAATGGACCCATTGGGGAGGAAGCAGGGGTCATGAGCTGCAGTCCCGCCATGCTGAGGGATTGCAAAGCAGGGCTTTTCATTCATTCATCCAGTGTTTCTTTCATTGCATTTTTGTTCCAGCACAGCCTACTATGAGAAGAAAATGAACAGTATTAGTTATAGTTGCAGTCTCAAGCAAGAAGAGAAAATTTATATTAAGAAAAGGACATCACTTGATTTTACTTACAGAAATGTTTCTTATCAAACTATTTTCAGCAGAAAATGTTAATTTTAAATTCACAGGCGCTTCTCGATTTGAAGATGTGTGCTTATCAAAGTACCCCAGAAATTCAAAAGGAGCTGTACTTCTACAGAACAATGCTCATTCTAGGCATTTGGATTTACACACATACATTTTAACACGAAGTTCCATTTATGGTCTGACAGAATCTCATTTTATATCTTTACAACAAACTTTTAAAAAGTAGAGCTGTTTTAGCTTTACTTCAAGAAAGAAAAACACTGATTTTCTACAGCACAGGCAAAAGTATCAGATTTTCCATTTTTCCTTCCAACCAAAAAGGCCTTTGACCAGTTAAAGCTCTAAATACATGCAAACAGGAATTTTATTCTAATAGCTAGGAAAAGAACAGGAATTACACAGGAACTTCAGTATTTTCAAATCATCAAATTCTGATAAGATTATCTTTTCAAGAACTGTCAGAAGCATTATAAAGAATTGCTGATGCCTCTGGTAAGGACTAATAGAGAATGGGCTCCTCATCAGGTTAACCACCAATTTCCATAAAGACAGTGTAATCCATAAACAAAGAACGCATTCTGAACTTCATGACAATTCTGCACTGGAGAATACTTTCCCACTGAGGCTGTGAAGTCTTCACCACGGGGGGGCGGGCGTGGGTGGGTGTGGGCGTGTGTTAAAAACATTTACTATCTGTCAGGAATGATCAAGATAAAAACAAACAAAGAAAAACTAAAAAAAAAACACCTTACCAGCTAAAACAAACAAACAAACCCCACAACAAAAAAATCTTTAGCCTGGGAAAGTGATTATGACCTGATGATATAGAAGAACATTGCTGAAGTATATACAAACATACTACATGAAATCTAAGAAGTTCTGAATACTCCCCTCTTTAAACTGGATACATACCTTATCCAAAAACCAGTATTTTCAAAAGTTAGTTTTCCTCAAAATTCCTACAAGCTCTATATTAAGTTTAGCATCAATATGGGTTGAAAAATGCATAAAATTGACGATGCATTCATATTTAATCATTCTTTAAAAAGACATGAGGAAAAGCTAATTATCATTTTATTGCATTGAAATGTTCCTGCTTCTCTACGCAACAAGAAAGTTCTTTAAATTTTACAAACGTGTAGTAAGGAATTTAAAAAAAAAGAAAAGCATAATATGCTATCTAAGAGAAAACCAGTAATGGTTATCAGAAATAACTGAAGAGAGAGATTTAAAAAAAAGCAGTAAAATTAAATCATCAAAAATGAGGCACTGACTAGATTTCCAGAGGTCCCATCCAACCCTAGTAATTATGTGATTCTGTAATTAAAAAATAGTATTCATTTAGATTTGGCTGACAGTCTCCAGCTAATAACTAATAACACTGTTGCTCTCTGTTATATATTAATATTTTTAAATTAAATATTATAATCTGGACCATGTCTAGACACTGATATTAAACTAGTATTAAATACATATAGGAAGCTCCGAAAAAAGAGATGAAACCAATTATCTCACTTTCCATCTCAGGTATATATTGTAAAATAAAGAGAAGGCAATATATTGAACTACATGATCACTCCTCTTGCAGAGTCAGAAGTAATTTCACTTTACAGTAAGTGGTCAGATAAAGCTTTGTCTCAATTAGTTTCAAAGTGGCAGGGGAAGCCCTGAAGGATACGGTGGTTAAGCTGAAGTAGCATTACACATGCAGTTCCTCTGTAAAGAATTATTTATCTTCTGTAGACAAATACTCACTAGTAAATGCTACTTAGTGAACAAGGACCAATGTAACTTCTCGGGTTTAGGCTAAGCAATAAACATACTTCCCCCTCCATCAAAGAAGTTCCCCTTTAATATAAGAAGTGTGTTGATATTGCTGAAATATTGTCTGATATTTTTATTTGAGAATCACAAATACTGTCATAGTGAGAAGATTCCAGAAAGAAAAGATGTCTTAAAATCTTTAAAAAATCTCAAAAGTTAAATCTCAAAAATTAAAAAAACTCTAATTTTCACAGGACACAGTAAAGTAAAAATTCGACATTTTGTATTTTTTCAGTTGCTTTAGGACTATCTCCAAACTCACGCAAACCTTCTCATTTACTTTTCACTCCTGTAATGAAGCTACCATTTGAGCCCGAGTATTTCGGATTACCTAAACAGATAGGATGGATCAATATTGCTTTATTTAGCTGTAAATAAAGAACAATACAGTCTACACGAATCATAAAATCAGTACTACTGTCATTACTCATTTCAGTAGTAATACAAAAAAAGACTCCTGTAGATTCCTAAATTGTTTCTATACATTTCAAAGAATGCATACAAGCACATGCAGGTTCTAACAATGCAACTATAGTAATGTTATAGTGTGTTCTAATCTGGCACATGACATGGTTCACTCCCTCCTCCGAACTACTGGCTTCATGGCTGTTCCTGCACTGGGACTCGAGAGCTTTGGGTCATAGGAGATGGCTGGCACGAAAGATACAGCCATCATAGAATGGTTTAGGTACTATACAGCTGCATGTTGCAATCTGGTCATCCTTGACATTCTGATCTACTGAGCATTCACACATCAAATGTACTTGATGTTTATCAGTATGTGACTGATAGATTAAATCAGTCTTGTGGCAAAGACAGTAGCATGACACACAATCTTCCCCAGCCACCAGCAGAAAGCATCAGGAAACTCTGGGCACTACTAACTTCGTGAAGCTTTTGTATGAACTGGCAGCTTAGGTGCAGGAGAACAGGAAGGAAGAGAGAACAAGTAGGGAAAGGCATCATCTCCAACACCCCCTTCTCCAAGCTTATAGATGAAGCTCTCCTTTAATATATCTAGCTTCTCTTTTTGTATTCTAGTGAGTGGAAGCACTAGTTAGTAACACATACAAAAAAATCCTTAGAATCATAGAATGGTTTGGGCTGGAACAGACCTTAAAGATTGTATAGTTCAAACCCCCCGTAGTGTTTGAAGAACACAAAGGTCTTTTGCCTGACTACAGTATTTCATTGAAATGGTCTCAATCATGCTTCTCTACTTACACGGAGCAACTGGTGAAAAAACAACTCATGTTTGCTTTGTTTAAAATCAGACTTCACTATCATAATAATTGTTAGAAGGGACCAGGGAAAAAACCCCAAATATTTTCCATACTAAAAGCTGAAGCTGATTCCTCAACCGTTCTTGTACATAAGCCCAGACACTTCAGTTTTATAAATCACTTTAGATGAGCAGCGCCTCTTCTTTGTTTACTGTTCCATCTGTGTTGTGTTTCTTTTTCAAATGATAAATACAACTTTGGGAACATATAAAATAGCTGTATCGCATCACCAGGAGAGAATAAAGGAGAGAAAACCAACCTTATTTTAAAAGGCTGCTAATAAAAAACAAGTACAGGATCGAATATTACAAATAATTCATCTCTTTTGCTACGCAGCTAATAGCAGTGATACCAGTTTAGCTACCCTGCTGTAAGAAGCAAGAGGATTTACACTTTCGTATGGTTCCAGCTTGATCTGGAAAGGCTGTGAAACAACACATACTCCAACTAGCACTTTGGTTTCTGTGTACCTTTGTGAAAGACCTCCTCTTAAGTACAGTCATGTCACTGACACCAAAAAGCATTCTCAAAAAACACCCTTTGAAGTGCAAAGGAAGAAGTATATGCACATTTGTAACCTGAAAAGCACACACAACCAAAACAGCATTGCGTGCCACTACAATCATAGCTGGGTTGAGCTTGCATGGGACACAACACATTTGAAAGAACATAGAGGGGGAGAGAATTTAAACTAAGGTAAAAAGAAAAAGTTATCCTCTCAAATCAGTGTTACTTTCTGCTATGCTAAGGTTTCATAGTCCTGGTTTAATTTCTATGATTTGTACTGGAAGTATATAAGATCTGACAAGATCAATGTCAATGTTACTATGGGACTAAGCCAGATAATGCAGGAATTGTATCATTCTAGAGTCTCTATTTCAATAGCAAGGAAAAATACAAAGTTCTTCAATAAAAGAAAAGCAGCACAGGATCATCTAGAAATAAAAAGGGAAAGAACATATCCACTTGAAGAACAGATTTTAAATTGAAAACATTTGAGAGGTAAGCACACATGTTCAGAATCTGTGGACAGAAAACTGAACATGAGCTAACAGAAACTAGCTAACAGTGAAGCAAAAAAAAAAGCCAAACTAGTCCTGCTCAGCCAGTGTTGAGTAATAAAGACAGTTGCTAAGATGTTCCATCTTTGTCCACTGCATTACTTTGAAAACTGACAGAACAAGAAACTGTAAGAACTTGCTGAAGCTGAATTTGGAGCAAGAAACACCTGAAAACAAATCCTGCTTCCTGTGACTTTAGACTAGTTATGGAAGCTGGATAAGGCAGTATAGTGCTCAAGCTTATCTGTTCTACTGAAATAATAGTGAAAGTTCCAGTTTTATGGCTATCAGTCTTGAGAGTTTTAAGAGCAGAATTCACAACCTAGTGTCCTTAATTTAATGCACATTTATGTGAACAGATAGTGAGCTGCAGAGCTAAAATTTAACCCCTTATTCCAACATTTAAAGAACTGGTTTTCAGAAGAACGTACAATGTTGGCGACGAAGTCAACAAAATGCAACAGCAATTTTTTCCAGTCTGCAGTAATTCTGAAACTGTAGTGTAGGTTTTTCAGTCACATGACTATATCCAATTTGAAGCCATCCCTTGGTGCACAAAAAATTCAAGGTTTACTGCACTAAGGAATACAAGCCAAAATGACCAGAACATTCAACTGGAATGAGACATCCTGGATCTAGTTCTGCTTGGTGGACAGTTTAAAACATTTATGGAGTGGCACTGAGGTACACAGAGAAGAGACTAGTGTCCTGGGGATGCAACTTTCAAGTTTTTACCACCATTTGTGAGCACAGTTTGTGTTATAATCACAAGTTAATGCAAAACTATAACCATCTCCAATTAACAACAAAAATCTCTTACTACCATTTGCAATGTATTTTATTTGCTTTCTATACTGATTTTTAAATTTGTACCTAATATAACCCTTGTGATACAAACATTATTTCTAATGCTTTAGGATTTCATCTTTGTCCAGGAATGTCTAATTTATCTTCTAAAACCACTCCCAGCACCAGCCAAAACAAGTTAGCCTCAAGAGGTAAAAATAATCCACTTACTCTAAAGGAAATAAACCACAATCTATAAAAAAATACTAACAGAACCTTGCTGCTTGAATATGCTCTAACATAAACACCTGAAGAGTTTGAATGCAGTTTCTTTATAGCAACTGCTATGTTCAAGTGCTATATGAAACATTAACTTGCTGAATGATCTAACACAGAAAATTCTTACTTGCTATAAGGAGGACCAAATAAAAAGAAAAATGTAAAATATTACAAATATGAAATACAGAGTAGAAAATTAATGTAAATGTTAATACACAAAATGTAAGATGTCACTGAGAATGTTCCATACCAACACTGTATGCATTCAGTGGCAAGAATTGGTTTTGCCTCAGAGAAGGTGAGTTTGCAAGATTTCTATGTTGTCTGGTTTCTAAACCTCCTTTTAGAAGCGTACTTTTTAAAAGGATTGACTTTTTCTGTGATGGTCCAAAAGAATACTCTACTTCTTCCAGAAAAAAAAAAAAAAAGCGTGTTTTGTTAATATTACTCCTGCAACTTCAGTTCTCTTAAAACAACTAAAAAATCCCAAACCAAACACCCCCAGTTTTATCTGGAAAAAGAAAAACACAAAATTTAAACATCAAACAACTGTCAAACAGTATTACTGAGTAAGACGAATCAGAAATCTCTTTTATATTGTGCTCTCTTTAACACAGAACACAGCTTATGAAACATTCTTTCTCTCTCATCCTTCGAAGATCTTTATTGCATGCATTGCCTAACAGCAATTTTTACATTTGGTCTTACAATGTTCTCAAATGAAGAAAAAAACCGTATTTCAGATATGTTCCCCTTCAAGAAGGGAATGCATAGATGCCTACAAAGCTCAAATACAAGCATTCCTATAAAGGCCATATTCCCTGGTTTCCCTAGCACAATCATCAATATTCATTGTGCATGTTCATTTTGAACTACAAGAATTTTATTAGTTCTGTTTTTCTGATACAGAACCAGTATAACAGCACAAGCAGAACATTGGTCTTAACAGCCTACCAAGGCATATCAGAACAACAAAGGCTGCTTTCTGTTGTTCAGGAAAAGTTTAAAGCACTTATTAAATAAAAGTTAAATTTATACTCTACACTTGGATGAGCTGATTTTGAAGCACTTCTACAAGCAGTACAACAGTTAACAGCTGAAATTCCTGGCAGATTCCTCCTAAATGGCTGTTTTTAGGAGAGAAATGCAGAACATGACACTTAGCAGACTCAGAAAGCTAAGTCCTTAATGTAGTGTTCAGTATGACCAAACCTGGACATGGGGCAAAAGCCTAATAAACACTAGTGTTGCAATCAGTCCGGCTTGACCAACAGAGCCAGCAAGCCACTGTTCACACAGGAGTTGTGCTGCTGCACACTGGAACAGTCAAATGCCAAAAGGATTATGCCACTATTTATCAGTGTAACACACATGGGCTGTAGGGCATTTACATGTAAAGCAATACAACATGAAAACAAAAATCAGTTTTGTAGCACATGTCTAGTGATACCAGTGCATGAGGCATTCAGAATAAACGTTCAGAAAGGGGATGTTTCACCTTTAAGAATACAGACATGCAGCCAGATTCTGGAACAAACTTTCATTTCTTAAAATGATGTGTACAAGGCCTGTGCAACAATCCTAACTACGCAGTTTCTTAATCAGCAGTGTAGAACTGGTGCTATGCAGACTCCTTTCACCTCCTTAACACAGAGGACAAAAGATAAAGCATGAAGTATATGGATCTATGATGCACGGCAAGGTGAGCAACAGTGGAACTTAATACACTTCTGTCTTCTCTATGTTATCAAACCACATTTTTCTGCTATGTAGTTTTAACCAGATAGCCTCTTTCCCAATTTTTGCTGAACTCTTACTTCAAACTGAAGCATACTTTTGAAACCAAGACCTTAATTTACCTGTCATTTCTTCTCCTTACAATTTACTTTGTACCTCCTATCTGGAACAACACTTTAATTCAACTCTAATGCTAACCCCATGTCAACTCTCTCAATTTTTTTTTTAATGATCATATTTCACCAATGCCAACCATATTTGAATAAAAAATCCACAAGAAAAACACACACACATCCTTTTAAAAAACTGTATAGATTTCTAATCATATTCAGCTTCATAAGAAATATCAGGGCATGTGTTTCATGACAAACATCTAAACTTCTACGAATAAAATGAAGTAGCTACTTTCATTTTTCTTTCCAAAGAAATTCAGTCAATTTCTACAAACTCACACATAGAAGTTACTTTACTCTATGGTTCTGAAGGAGCTTTAAACAGAAAACAGAAGAACACAGTGCAGCGATACATCAAAACCTGCTTCTCCCATACTACAAAGCACAGTCTTACCGTTTTAATTTCCCCAGTCTCTGTGTTTATGCTCCCCGAACTGCATCTTGACACCATGATATCAGCTTGTAGATTAATCACATAATTTGCAAGACTTGGCTCTTAAAAAAAACAAGAACAAAAACCTATGAACTAAAAAAATGATTAGAAAAGGGAACTACAATAGCAAGATTAATTGTGGTAATTCAGTTGCTTATAAACATTTATATGTGTTGAGCCTACATCACAACTTGCTGACAGAAATGAACTATTTAATTCCACTCTGAACATGAATTATTTTAGTTTACTACTAGAAACTAAAATTTTAAAAAGTGATTTAAAAGATAATTTAGTTTAAATGTGCACATACTTCCCTAGTCCTTTTTCCAGGTTACTATCATTAATGACTGGTTCATGTGAGAAATACAGGAGTAGAGTGTTTGAATTAATTTTACTATGGTTTGTACAATTCTATTGCTTTTTCCACCCACATGTATTTTCAAGTTCAACATTAAAAAAAAATCAGAATTCAAACTTCGTTAAATTATTTCAATTTGGAAGTGCAAGTCATACAGTCAACTCATGAAAAAACAACAATCATTTCTCTCGAAGTACACATCAGTCTTTTTAGTAAAAGAGAAAATACTGTGCATTTAAGATGGTGATTCAAACATAAAAGTAAAATTCGGAAAGACAGTAATTCATGACAGTGAATTTCTAGATATATTAGCCAAATATATGTATTATATATTTATATCAAATGTATTATATATGTATAAAAACTACAACTTAAAGCAAAAATACCATATTTAAGCAGATCTAGAGTATTCTTAAAGCTATAAAATATTTGCACAATATATACACCTTAAAGTGTGAGTTTTGCCAGACCTAAAGAGAGATTGTGGAGTCCAATTTTTTAAAATCAATACTGAAAACTTAAACACAAAATGAATCTTGATGAAAGTTTCTCCTCCAATCAATTCTGTAAAGTTAACAAAGAGGACACTCCCAAGATTAGTTCAGTATGTTCATTTTTACCTCAAACGCTGATGCTGAGCTTTTCCAGAGTCTCCAAGCCTGTAATTTTGTTTCACCCTAGGTAACCTAAAAGGCAACATAAAGAGAGAGCATTTTAACATGAACTGCCATTAAAATCAACTGTGCCATGTGGTAGTCTGCTTTCTTGCATTTTAATATTTAGCTCTGTAGCAAGAACACATGGTCTTTCCAAATCTAATTATCATATGCCCTTTTTTGGCTAGGAATACAGACAGACAGTGTCTGAAAGATCAGCCTTAAGTGCTCAGGAGATATTCCCATGTTTTCTTTTATCTGCTGAAGTAATTGCTAGCTGAGGCCAAACTGATTTACAGCTTTTCTCCCCTGTGCTCCCTCCATGCCTGTTTCACCTAACACAGTAAGGAAACCTAGAGGAAAATTATTATTTAACACATTTAAGAGAGAGATCTAAAAGAATATATGTTTTTCCAGAAAACAAAATAAACAGTTATTGTTTTATTTTATAAGAATACAAAAGGAATGCAGCCCAGAAAATCTGATGAATACTGCGTTCATGTACAAAATAGCCAGACAAAAAATTATTCCCTGGGCTTCATTTTAAATTTGTGTTTGTAACATACACAAATACATCTTTTATTTTCAGCACAAAATTCAGCAAATTCCTTCTAAGATGTAGTAAGTAGAACTTAAGATTTATTATAGCATGTTCCTATAATGTTTAGGTTATTAATTTATTCACTGCTTCTAAACATGAACCAGAATATACATTCCACTGAACCAGCATTAAACCTAACAACAGAAAACGGTAAAAAAAGCCACATCCACGGTAAAAATATAGAAATATACTCCGCTCTCTATATATTTGCAAGAAAAGCTGAAGGGAATCACACAGCATTTGGATAACCCGAAATAAAGCAAACATGAGGAGAAAGAAAGGTTCAACCCTTGTCAGTAAAGCTAAGGCCATGTGTGGCTTAATGGAGCAAATTTGCTTTACTGCCTAATCGCAGATGTCAAACACAAAGTACAGAGACCAGTAGGTAAGATCTGGAGAACCGAAAAAGTATCTAATTCTAATTCTCTACCAGCACAACCGCTTCCTTTGGCACACCGAAGCCAGAAGACCGCGGCTTTAATCAATCGATCGGCAGGCAGGCATTACAGGAGGCCCTTTGAATGCCAACCTAAAACCAGACAGGCCACATTCCGGAGATGCAGTCAAGGTCTAGTACAAAACAGCAGCGTATATAACATTAGCATCTAAATGGCGCTGGGGCACCCACTCAGACAAAGCCGCGTGCGATCCTTCTCCGGCGGCCATGGGCACCTGCCGCTAGCGACGGCCCTCGGAACAGCGGCACCGCCCGGGCTGCCCAGCACCGAAATACTTTCTACCACATTAAAATTAAAAAGAAAAAAAAAAGTTTAATTATGCTCTATAGTGTCTGAGGATCTTGTTAAAAACAAGCAAAAGAGACAAAAAGGAAAAATCAGTGATATTTTAGAAACCTAGTTTTTAGGAATGTCAGTGTCTTCAGTCAAACAGCAAGGCTCCCCTCTTTTTTTAAATGTCAACTTTTCTTTTAAGAGCTCAACTTCCACATACTTTATCAACAAGTAGAAGGCAAGAGTTTTAAGATAATCAAACACTTAAAATGTCTTAACTCCGAGACACACCACAAACACAATACTCAAAGCACTAACATGAGAAAAACCCAGTTCCTATAAAGACATCAAGAGAAGCCTCTAAGAAGTGACACAGCAGGCACTTCTGCAAATCTCCAGTGCTCTAGGAATCTGCAAGCAACCACAAGTTACTTCTGCAAATCTCAGCCAAGATCTTCATGTATCTTGGCTATTTGCTACTGAAACACTACTAATGCAAAAACCAAGTATCCAATTATACCAGAGAATACAGACTATATCAACACGTTTTATTTTTATTTCATGTAATTGTTTGGGTTTGTAATTCAGTCTTTGAAAATAATTTCATTCATATGATACCTAACCTGCTATTAAAAAAGGATGATCAGAAAAATGATAACTGAAATTTACAGTAAAAGACCTGCTGTCACACTATAAGCAACAGGCTGAATCAGAAAGGCTATCAACGTTCTTGCTCTTCAGCACCTTCAATTTGAAATTACAGTACTATTCCTTCCAGCAATTAAACCATTATTCAAACGTTAACAACTTGAAAACGACGTTATCTTGCAGTAAGTTCTATGCAATTGGATTCTTAAACACACATTAGAGCTGTGATTAAGTAAATTGTCTTTATGCAAATACAAAGGAATTCCAGCATGAACGAAAGTCCTGCATGATCTTTACGGGACAAGGTAAAAACCGCCATTACGACTGGGAAGAAAAGTACATCCGGGCTGACATCCTGTCTATAATTACAGCTGGTCACATACGCTGAAGGCAGGGGCGAAGGGGGTGACTATAAAACAGGATTTATCCTCTTCCACTTGTTATTCCAGCAACTTCACATTTCAACTATTTTTCTTTGGTTGATTATGGTACAAACAATAAAGTTATGTCGGAAACCATAGTACAAACTCCCTACTGCCTCAGATTAATCTGAAAGCAATATACTCTTTGACATCCAAGGACCTAAGCCTTCTTCATGGAAGTCAGGAAAAATAATTACACTCAGGACACACACTTCTCTAAATACACAAACTCTCTGAAACACATTTATTAGTTTTAACAACAATTAGAATTAAATTATGCCACTTATTTGAGGGGTGTTTGCAGCATAGAAAAACTGTAGCTCAATGTGTAGATTTTAATTTATTGGTAACCATACTATCATATCAGTATCATAAGCAAGGATAACTGACCATATCTGTGATTTTATTTATCATTTGGTCATTTATTTGGGTTCCAAATTATTTACTTGTGATGATTTAGTTAATTTAAAGGTTATGTTCAAGCTTTTCAGGCACTTATGTCTTTCTACAGGAAGGCAATTAAGCAGACATTAGAGCAGGGGTTTCTCTCTTCCCCAATTTGGGGGCAAGCTGTGAGGCAAGTACAGTTCCAAAGGATTAATTATTCTTGCTTTGGATAAGTAAAAGCAGCAGCTGCCCCTTGAATATAACCCCATGTGGAGACTTCAATCCCATTATTTGCATAAACATAAGCCCTTTCTCTGCATGTGGCTAGAAGTCAAGCTCCTCAAAACATGGGTATTCAACAGTTCACTGTTATCACTGTACCACAACACCCAAAATTACTAAGTGCCCTACATTACAAAAGGCTTTCTCTGAAGTCAGTAATTGTATGATGCAAGGCCAGCAGAGATTTGAATTGTAAATCAAGCTCTAAAACTTCCACCAATTCTAAAATGAGAGTTCAAATACTGCAGTTGGCCATACCAATTTATGTACCACCCAAGAACCAGTGTTCACATTCTAGCAGCCTTAGTTCCAAAAAAAACCCCAACAAAAAACAAACCAACCAAACAAAAAGTATTCATCATTAATGGTGCATCAAACTAACTCTTCCTACTGCAATCTTAAAATGCGTAAGTATTATATGTTGGTTAGGACATTATTTACTCCACATTTTACACTTTGATGTTTTAAATGTCATCCCAAAAAAGAGACTTCTCACCAGTTACAGTACTTGGCTTCACAGGGCCTTTCCCTGCAAAGAACTTGTGGGCACACTACTGGAATTTTCTTTTATGTGAAACTGGGATGAAGTCAGTATTAAATTCATTAAAATATGTAGTACAAAGAAACTTTTTTTTCTCCCAAATTCAGAAGACATTCAAAGCTCCTCAGCTGCCACAGAATTCAATCTCCAGAGAGAGAACACCAGAGGGGAGAAAAAAAACCCACAACAAACAAAAACCATATTTGATTATTTTATTTTATTGAAGGAAAGTATGTGAATAACTTCCAAGACATTTCCATAGGCCCACAGCGTTGTTCTTTTTTGGTTTGATTTTTTGTTTGCTTGTTGTTTGGTTTGCCTTTGTTTTTCTTTTGGAACATGTAAGAATATCAAAAAGTGAAAATGTTGCTCAGGTTTAGTCAACACCACTGGAGGTATTTAACAAAATATGTAGATGTGGCACTTAGGGACATGGTTTTGTGTGGGCTGGGCAGTCTTACATTGATAGTTGGATTTTAGGCATCTTTTCCCTAAATCATATGGAATTCTACAATTCTATGAAACTGCTCTGTGGCAAACCAACAGTGTTGCAAGGGCTCTCACACAAGATGAAGGGCAGAATAAATGTGCATGATTGTAAAATGATCTGAACTAATTACAAAGTGGAAAAGATATAATTATTTCTCTCTATGTAAATAGATGCACTTAGACTAGAACATGAGCATTCCTTTACATTCTTTACAGTTAAACTAATATAAGACTCCAGCAGCTCATATCAATTAACAAATTTTTTTTTAATGCATCAATCTTTATTTTTCAATATTGTCCAATAAAGCAAATATTTGCACACTGTCTGGGGTTCAAAAGTGGTGAGAAGCCATAAATATTACATTTTACGAGTATAATGCTTCAAGCCTCATGTAGCATTTTCAGATCACAGGTAATCTGTAGCACTGTTGACCTCCCAGAACAACTGACATAATACTGAAACTAAATCGAAAATATTCAACAATTTACTTGGCAAAAAGGTAGTGATAGAAGAGCTGAAGTCCTTATAAAAGGCAAAGTGGTAAAAAACAACTACAAGATGAGACATGCTGGCTCTGTGTACTGTTCATCCTGAACTATCGGTAGGAAAAACTGGAACAGTTTGCACAGATTTGAGGACTTTGTCTTGTGCTCTAACAATTATAGCTTCTTTTTTAATAGATGCCTTAAACGGAATTCTTAGGTTTAAGAGTAAATATGGAATCATGACTGAATTTGAAACAAAAATATTCAAGATCCACAAAATGCAATGGGGACAGCTTCTTTTCCCGAGTATGTGGGGTCATAGTTGTCTAAATATTGACTGAGAAGCTTTATATTTTGTTCCCTTCTTTGAAAGCTTTTCACATTATGATCAACCATGAAAGCTGGAACAGGGTCAAACATAAACCACCTCCTCTGTTAGCAGTGATGTGATTCATAAAGGTCCCTTAGCTCCAATACTGTTGCAACTACGCACCACTAAACCTTGCGGTGCAGAGATCCAAATCAGAAAACAGACACATTCCTGATTCATCCATCAATCCTTCACAGTAGCAGAACAAATGCAAGATGAAAAAGAATAAATTGAGATAAAATACATATCCTTGAGAGAGTTCCCTGAATGTATATTAATAGGTATCTTTCCCTAATGCCAATTATAGATTACAGTTAAGAATCCTTTCAGTCCACTGCAGCATCAGTCCAACTTTCCACATCAGATCTGCTCATAATATATATAAGGGTGGACACTCTTAATTACGTGGGTTAAAAAAATGTATCCAAGTTGTTCCTCCTTCTTGAATGATAACAGAAGCTTCAAATACTGAGACAAGCTGTTTTGCTGCAACCATCATTAAAAAATAGGGAGGGAGGCGTGAAGGGGAAGATAACTTTTTACCCTTCATTTTTCACAATGGATTGAGAGCTATTCCTGCATATATGCAAAAGCATCCCCAGATATGCAAATGACAGGATTGTTCCACACATTAAAGCAGTTAATGTGGTTTACTGGACACTGCATTTACTGAATACTCATTTAATGATTATAGAGGCAAGTTAGAAGGAAACAAATGAAATTATTGTTAAATAATTCCACTTTTTAATGTTATTATCAAAACTACTCAGGCCTGAGAAATAATGTTTTAAAGGAGTTAAATCCCTGTAAATGGTGCACCTGAGGTTTTCTGACACTATGTCGGGTTTTGGAAGCAATATAACTAAGTTAATATAGTACTAAACCTGTCAATTATCTCTTCTGCTGAGCCCAACTCAGAATTAATATATTCCTATATTTGTTTCTATTCCAGACCCTGTTTGTATTACTGACACAATATTGCACTCAAAATGACACACATATGTACAGAACCCTAGTTCACAGCCATCAGTTGAACAGAGTTCCTTTCTTCTGTAATATTAAAAGATAGTACTGTAATTCAGTCAGTTGTGAACTGCATTTTCAGAGCAGAATACAGACATACAAGTTTAAGTAGAGACTCTTGTCTAAAAACAGCATAGCAGATTTTGCTTTATCTGGTATTACCAGCTCCAAAAACCCTGGTTATCAAAAAATAAAAAATGCAAAGCAAAGGAAAGAATTCTGTCCTGTTCTTACCATGTTAGTTGTAGTTTGCATCGACGTTGCCAAACCACCAATTACTATGCCTGGTATCATCTAATTACCAGAAGTATAGTAGCTTGATTGCAGCAACATTAAGTAGCCAACATGAGCAAAAACTCTGAGGTGTTTTCTTAATTCAACAGTTCTCAATTTTCAAAAAAAAATGCAGCCAAATTCTGTGCAGCTGACTGGCAGCTGCATTGGCAGAGCCTGGACTACCTCCCCTTTCTGCTGTACTCAGCTTCTCCTTTGGATACATTAAGACCCACCAAAAGAAAACAGTAATAGCCTGGCAGGTACATTCCTGGTGACTGACAACAGGAGAATGAGATAAGCAGTAGAACACATCTCCACCTTTCTGAATGTGTAAAGCAAAACTCAAATTCACATACAATCTCTCGCAGTTATCGCTGTATCATTCCTCCAGTCTGGGCAGCTCTGCACACACTTCCATTCTTTCACTGAATGATGAGTACTGGATTAAGAGTACTTTCTTACCCTCATTTATTCTCACAGTACCCTGCAGATGCCCATCGCCAGTAGGTCAGACTGTGTTTCTCCAGAGGTCAATCAAACCCAGACCCTCTGAAGACATCCATGAAGAAGCACAGAAGTGAAGGGCAGCTATAATGAATACAGTCAGACAGGATGGATCAGAAGAAGCACTGGGAGCATGTAAGAGACAAAAAACTCGACCTATTTATGAGAGAATTAAAGGAAAGGAGCAAGTTTCTAGAAGCAAACCAAAAAAGACATAAATGCAATCAAAGACTTGGAAAAGCAGAGATATTTTAGATTAAAAAAAACAAAGAAACAAACAAAAAAACCCCCGCAAACCTTACTAAAAGTCTTTAGATACCAAATAATTTCATTTATCAACACGGGAATAACCAAGCATTTTAAAGTAAATTATTCCACCATTAACATGCCAATACAGCAAGTCCAAATAAACCAGAGGCATTAATATTCCTAATTTTGATTTATACTGGTAAGCATCCCAGATTTATACTGGGAAAGCTTACATCTAAGGTTCTTGCGTAACTGCCCTATTAGTTAGGAACTTACACTGTTTTTTTCACTTTTTCTTAGAAACGAGTGCATCCATATTGGTATCGTTTATATCGTCACAACACAGGCATCTAACTAATTAGGAGAATAGTATCACAGCCTTTAACGTTCAAGTAATCACACCATTTAACTTATTAATTATTGTATTGAATTATGTAGAGCCAACTTTCCCCCTGCGTACTATGGTGTATTTGAAAAGAATTTATACCTCAATTAATGCAAACATATATTACATTTATAGTAATAAATAAAACTTTAATTATTCAGAATAAATATTTAAATACAACTGACTTTCAATTTCATTGACTAATCACTTGCTTTCATCAGCTAATGAGCAGCTTATTTGAGTAGGCATACACAGATGTATTAAGATGCCTAAAGAGGCAGATAATTGATGACTTCCAAAATGACTTAAGAAGATTACATCCTTAACTTTCAATGGAGATTTTCCTCTTCTTCCTCAGAACTGCGTTCTCAACCCTGAACAGGAAATCTCTCACTTCTCTTCAGCTAATGATTTTAAGAAATCACCATTTTCATAGTTTCCTAATTTGCAACCCAAGCTACTTCAAATACGTACTAAAACCAGTGAAAAAAAACCAAATCACTAAACCAAGAAAAAACCCCTCTAGGTCTCTAAGACTTGTAAAAGAAAAGTAGTTCTGAAATTTTAAAGGTATATTAATTACCAAGTTAATAATTTATAAGTTTGACCTTGTTGCACAGACAAGACGTTAGAGAAACTGAGACTAATCAACTAAGGCAATGAAGTACATTGAAAAGGAAAAGTGCCTTAAACCCTTATGAGCAAGCTGTCACTGAGAGGAGTGACCTTATTACTCCTTTTAGTAGGATTAAGCACATGGCATATGCAGAGGTTTTACATCCCATCATTTTACCAGACTGGTATTTCACTTTAGCTTTCTCAAATATGCTTATAAAAATCTGTAGCTGGTTGTATGGTCAAATTTTTCTAAAACAATCAGAAGAAATACATTTCTGATGTAAACAAAGCACAGGAAGGATTCTTTTCATTTTATCACTTTTCTCTGATTTTCACTCAGCAGCAAGACAAAATGCTGTATAATAAAGGCTTCTCAATCACAGCTTACCCCGCATTTAATACGGCACAGTTGTACACCCAAGAGCATCACTCTTACTCACTCTTCAATCTACCTGCTGCCTCCACAACTGTTTCCAGATTATCTGTGACCTCATCTAGAGTCAGACCACAACAGAATGAAAGTTTTAAACTAGACATAACTTCAGATCTGAATTTTCCAATCTAATAGCTAGTCTAAGTGTTCCATCTTGATTACTGCACTGACTGCAGTTACTTTTATTAAAAAGTTGTTCAGATCTCAGACCAGTACTCGCTAAAGAAGTGTTGGTAAATCCAATTGTTTTTTAATTTAATTTTTGTAGAATAATTTTCCCCTGACTTTTTTCCTATCCTGGATTTACCACAGCTGACTTTTGTACACAAACACACAACACTGTCATAACACACCTGTTTCTAACAGCAGCTATTAACAAAATGCAAGAAAGTACAAAGTTGAGAAAAACATGATACAATTATTTCAATTAACAGGTGAGAAGTAGTATTTTGGGATTAGTTTTCATGAGACTGTAGATCCAATCTGATGACAACCTAGTGCTCAATGAAGCAACCCCACTGTCACTGCTCCTTCCTTTCTCTAAAAGCTTTGACACCTGTCTGAGTCTCTGGGAGAAAAACAGTTCAGGACAATATAACCAAGTGGTATTGTTTTTCCTTGACCTCCGCAAGTTTTCTACTGGTTCAGCAAGCTGAACTGAGTAGTTGGTATGGATCAGAGAATTATTAGAGCTGGCATGAGGAGATGGCTGTCATCTACTTTGACAGCCACTTGAATGCCTTCATTACAGAAAACAAGGAAATTGGATTCAACAGGGTTTTGAGTGTGACATGTAAATTCAGATACCAGCTTCTCTTCTCTATTGCCAACTGCTGCTGAACTGTGTTACACTAAGATCAATAAACAAAAAATTCTAAACCCAAAACTTGCTGTGTAGTCCAAAATTACTTGAACGGCGCCAGAGGAAACACCTAGAGGCAGAAGACAGCAGTGAGCAGATGAACTGATAAAAGGTTTTAACAACTCTTAATAGCTGGCAATGTATACATTAGTAGCATTATTGGCCTACTACTCAAAACGCCTGCCAGAAATCAGCACCTGCTTCATCATTATGCCTGTCACTACATGCCCTAAAATCATCCAGTAATTCCTTGCAGACCCTCATCAGCTGAGATAATTACTGGTCAGTAGACAGTTTTAACAAATCATGAATTTTTGTCACTGAAAACTCATCCTGTATTCAGTTTAAGCAACACAGTCTTTAGAAGACCATCTTCCAGACTATTTACTATTAATCAAAGCAGGTTTCACTTTTTAACTTCAACATAGCTAAGCATTAACTATGCAAGGATTACAATAGGGAAAACTGCTCATCTCCTGGAAGTTGATCACGTCTTTGAAAGACCCAGGGAGCTCATAAATGTCTTTGGCATTCTTCCAATCCTTTTTTTCAATTAAATACTTGAAGGTAAAAATGCATTACTTTCCTAAAACCTACACACTTCCTCCTCCAGAGCTTCATCACCTATCATGCCTCAAACTCAAATCACTCAGTAGGTGGTACAGCCACACTTCTGTAGTTGAAGATTTCATTAACTCATAGCCTTTGTGATTACACAGTAAACAGATCAACTGATCTGTTCAGCATATAAACGTATGGATATACTGGGTATACATTTTTGGAAATACCTGGATAGACATTTCTTTACTTTTTGATTTATAATCTCTAAAAGTATACAGACAATTTCTTGTTTCCCTATCACTTACAGCTTGCTATGTTTCTTTAGTCTCAGTGAACTCATGAGACCAATGCTGATTAAGTTCAATATTCTTTAGAAATAATAAAGAAAGGAAAAACTTTATCCATACACTTTTTTTACAAGTTGAAAAAATTTGTAAGGCAGTCCATGAGACCTTGCTGACAGTAACTGTAAAAATAATGAAAAAGATACAAGGATAATCCCATGGCTCTCAGTAATATGCTTCTGTCACTTCCCCTTACAGTCTCTCCCATTCATGCTGACACTGTTCATTACACTGGTAGAAAATATTCATATTCCAATTTTCCTCTTATTTTGTCTCACAGAAACAGGAAAGCGTAAGTAGCAAGAAGAATAAATGACAAAAACACACACATCTTCCTGGGGACTCCAAGAACATGCAGCAGAGGTTTAAATGTGTGTTTGTTTGCGGGTTTTTTTTTCTTAAGAAGTAGTGTAATTTTTTATGCCCGTGATCCATCTCCAGTAGTAATTTGGCTTTTACAGTCTTGGAGATCATTGAGATAGCACTATGTTAGACAGCAAAAAACATGAAAAATTATCTTCAGTAGCCCGGGGGGGGTGGGGGGGGGAGGGGAAGGGAGGAGCATTGATTCTTTTTTCCCCAAAAAAAATTTTTAACAGAGCTCCTATCCCTTCTTAACAACTTTGCATAGCAAGTTGACAATATAGGCATTTAACTTAAATTGAAAGATGGCCAAAGGTTCTGGGTCACTAAAAAAAAATTGACTGACCAGAGTTTTTGCTCGTATTGCAAGCACTCTCATTTTATGTCTTCTTCCAAAAACAAGAGCCTAGTAGACATTGACCATGAAGGTATAGAAAAGCATGGGTTTGCCTGCTCAGAAATACACAGCTTCAGTGAGAAATTAAGTCTTGCTTGAGATTGATCCCAGACACTAATATCCTGAATAAAGAAGAAATATTATCTAGTAACATTATGAATGCATAAAATCCCAGTTAATAAGTCAGATTAAATATATTTAAATGTTTTAAGGTATGCAGAATATAAACAACTGAAAAATGTCTTTTATTTATGCACTTGAAAGTGAAACTCAAAAGACAGGGTGAAAACAAAAATACCTGAATTAACTTGCCAAAACTCAGTGAGAGAAGTTAGGTCTTTTATGGTTTGAATGTTGTCTACAATTCAGATCACCTCTAGAAGTTTTTACTACCAACTACAAGGCAAATTCCCCTTTAGATAGCTAAGCCTTTTTCATTTCTACTTGAACGAAAAATATAGAGCAAAAACATCATAGAAGGCCAGTAACAGCTCAAAGAAAGCTGTAAGAAACTTGATCTAGATCAGAAACAAAGCAGACTTTGCAAATAAAAGAGAAACATGAATTGCAAAGGTAGCCAGCCCAGACATGCTTGCAGAGCCAAATCACTTCAATGCAGTCAAACAAATTAACTTTAAAAAGCAGAATGTATTTACCTCACTTCCTAAGGAAAGGAGATTTATGCAATCAGCAGGCAGGTCTAAAACTCCAATTCAGTTTTCAAAAATAAAAGATTAAAAAAAAATAATTCATAAATTCCTATTTTCAAGACCAATTTCTTTACTACTACCCAGCTACTTATCAGCATCTCAGCTGAGGAAAAGGCTGCTACATGGCTTAACAAATTAGCAAGAATCAGAGTCCAAATGAGGATACACACACTGAAAGATTTTAATAATTAGCAGTAAGGGTCTGGTTCAAACATGGGTTTGGGGTCAGGGGGTTTTTTGTGTGTGTGTACACTTGTACAAATGAAAAAACAAGGATATTGATGTTTAAAACAAACAAAAAAGTCCCAAGGCCAGATAAAACAGCCTGAAACTGACCACCTCTGTTTCCAGCAACCAGTCTTTCAAGTCAGTAGCTTCTCAGATCTCTCATTCAAAGAACCCAAAGGAATTGATCATTTATGAAGAATAACAGAATACTTAAAATGTGGGCAGAAACTGATCATGTCAGCTTATATCACTGATCCACTGAGAGACATAAAGAGAAAAAAGCACAGCAAACCAAGGTTTTCTACTATCTTTAGCAAAGATCAGGAGGGAACACTTCTGATTTTTTGCCTTGGTAAGAAGGGACTCAGTAGTAACAGCCATCCCAACCAAAACACAGATCGCAGATTGACAAGTGCATTGCACTTAAAGGAAGGGCCACAGCAACAAGTACCAAAGTCTCTTGGATCCAGGAGTACTTATGACAGAGGGTGGACAATAGAGCTCTTTCTTCTCTTTCCCACCAGAGAAGGGCCCTTCAACATCTGCAGTTATGCAACAATGCAAGTAAATTCCTTGACATGAGTTTCAGTTCTCTGCTTCTTGACTGTATGAGTCTGAAGGCGACAAATATAATGGAAAACTGATGTAACTAATGCAGTCTGCAAAACAGCAGAAATGACAAGGGAATTCCAGATATACTGCTCAGCATGCAAACTTGAAAAATTATGATGTTACTAAATAAGGCATGCAAGAACTATCAAAACCAAGAGTTTACCTAATATCATGACACACATTAAAGTGGGTTCTGCTTTGTTCTCTACATTAAGTCTTCTAGAATGTTTATTTTAATAACAGTCCTAAAGCCACCATACCCCAAATCAACACAGTTTGAACACCAAAACTTGAAATGCCAATGAAGACTATTACTTCAGTTAAAAAGTTAACTTTTAGTTTTTACTATATATCAGGTTTCCTCTCTTCTGGTTCATCGCAATATATATGGTAGTCACAAAAGGCTAAAGGATGAAAAAAAGATGTCTGGAAGGTGTAAAGCAAAATCATGCTTTCTGATCTACTCCAGCTATTCTTAGCCTTCAGGATAGAGCATTCTAAAAGCACATTGCACACATTTTATAGAAGCTCCTGTTCTACACAAAACTATAATTATGCTTTTACTTTCTTTAAAAGTAGCACTTCCTAAAAATATATATAAATAGAATCAAACTCCTGCTATCAGTCTGAAGAAATTATTTGAACACGTGAAGATGATGGGATACACATGGCCAGTGGTTACATAGTCAGGCATTAGGACATAGGAGCCACCTTGCTGTTCTGCCAACAATCTATCAGGCTCAGTACACTCCCTAATTTGTATTACCTACATGAGAGGGAAAAAAGGTCGGAGAGAATTATGGAACAACAGAACAACCCATCTCAGAATGTGCTGAAGTTCTGCCTGCTACCTGATAGTGATGCCTTTTCACTGGTTGTAAAATCATGAGCCAGACACAGTTAGGTGATAAGATGGGGTTACCTTTACAAGGATCCTTATGGTGCACAACACGCTGGATGAAAAGCACTGAAGATGCACATGTAACATAAAGCAGATACAACTTTTCTATATTTAGCAAATTAGCATAACTGACAAGAATCCCCATTTAGAGAGATAGGCGATAAGGTTAATTCCCCCCGGTTCTATCCTTTTCTGAAACCCCCCCCTTACATAGGAACTAAACACTGTTTACGAAAATGTGTCTTGAGAAGTCATGTTGACCTCAGTTCCCAGTTCCTAAACTTGGGCCCCCAAGGCTTGGAGCTGCTGGGGAATTTATTTTGTCTTTCTGTCTAACAGAGTAGGTAAAACGCTAGCTACAAATACAATAATGGGCTACAGAGCTACAAACATATATGGAAAGAATATAGAGAATATATAAAAGCAAAAAGGCAAAATCCAACTCGGTATCAATAGACTAACCTATGCCTCAAAATAAAAATCCTGTCTGTAGTCTTAGCACTTACTATAATGCTCATCATCCCTAAAGCCCTAGAATCATCTTAAAAAACCTTCCTGAACTCTCGCTCTCACTTCTATTCTTGAACTTATCGAGAGAGAAATCAGACTATATCAGCTCCTTTATCCATTTTACTAAATAATTCCTTGCTCTTTTAAGAATGTACATGTTTTCATTTTGTTTTGCCAGTAACTTGCATTCAGCACAGATCAATGCACATTTAGTCAGTTCATACTGAAAGCCAACGTGGGTCAAGCAATGATATTCAGACTCTGAGCACCTGTGCTGAAGCAAATCCACACACTTTGCTGAAAACCTGGCAAAGTACTTTACACATTTTTGAGCTGGGAAAGGAGAAACATCTGTGGACTACATAAAAAACCCCACAAAAATACATTGTTTTTTTGAACTGCAGGTTTTGCTTTTTTCTTCTTGTATGCTACAGATGATCAAGGTATTTCTAAATAGAAATGAAAAAAAAAAGTGCAACTTCTAGAAAAACACTAGTGTAATATAACAGAAAACAGCTTGGTTGGCTTCCCCTACCACTAACCAGTGGAGAACATGTATGGAGCCGTAGAACTGCAAGGCAGGCAGAAGTACCTTCCATGGACCAGCCACCTTGACGTTTGCAAAGAAAAGATACTCGTTTTGATAGCCTTGGATAATTTTCACTACAAATTAATTATTTCAACCTCCCTGTAAACTTCTGGCATTCCCAATAGGCTGACACACCATGTCTTTCAGTTACACACTGTGTAAAGGAGTATCACATTTGTTTTCAGTCTATAGGACACAGAAATCTTTCAAAAACAGGAGAAACGAGCAAATAATCAACACTTCCCTCTACTACTTTCTTCATGACTCTCTTTGTGATGTTTGTTATCCCTTCAGTGGTATGTCCCTCCTCATGTGAAGAGCCCCAGTCAATTTTCAATCTACATTTCCCTTAGCCTAATACAACCTTTCTAAAGTAGAAGAGAGATAAAGGGAAAATACCCGAACTGCATTTAGTATCAAACGTATGGACTGAGAACAGATTTATACAATAAAATATTGATGCCATTTCCTTCTCAATTAACTATTAATTCTTGTATTAATCACTTTGTGGCTGCCAAGTACTGACCTGCCACTTTCACAGAACCATATCATCAGGATACTTCGAAGAACAGCAGTAGCTAATTCGGGGTCAACACTTCTGACACATATTTTTAATCCTATCGATTAATAAAGTAACAATCCAATTAGTAAACATGTAAAAGAAGCACTTTCCAGCTGAAAACTTCTAGTAGCATTTTCAAAGATCACAGACCACAATGTGGAGATAGACAACAGGAAAAACTCTCTTAACAGAGGAACTTAGGAGAATAATTATAAAGTAAATTTGAGTTAGTGTCTGTATGAACTTGCTAAAACAAGCACCACCCCACCTACGGAACATACACGTGCAGTCAGCATTTCAACAGAGCATCCAGAGTGGCTTATTTAAAGAAAACGCCGAAAACACAGTCAAACAGGGCAAACTAAGTGTCTACAAAGCTAACTGTTTTGATTACCACGTTTACGGAAAGAAAAAGGAAAACAATCTTCTAGCCTACACTTTAACCACTTGAGCCCACCACGTAACTTGAACACCAAAATCTTAACATCAAAAATACTCAAAGCTGATCTGAAGTGACAACCATCTTCCACACTGTGAGCAGTTAACTGAGAGCCACTATTCACTTTGAGAGTCACTTCTTTTAAACACTAATTTCTGGTTAAGCATAATACACTCTAACAAAAACTTTTATTTTTTTGGTCAGGTATCAGTATCACTCCCCATTTTCTACTCATACGGGCTTTTTCTATGTTACCTAACACAGGAACAAAGTCCCATGAAAAAATATATGTCTTTTTCATTTTTCAACGCGCATACAGCACAAAATCTGCCTTAATCACACTGCCTTCATTTTCCCTGGGAAAGGAAGCGGAGAGCCAAGACATTCTTATATCGACTTTAACATCAGCACTGCCCAGTGGAAACTCCTTTACTATCCGCCACTGCTTTCCCCGGGTCCCTGAGGACACAGCGGGAGGGCCCCAGAGCCCCCGGGAGGCTGTGGCGCGGCCGCCCGGGGGGCGCCGCTCACAAACAAAGCCGAGCGGGCCCGCAGCGCGGCCCAGCCGTGCGGGCCCCGCCGGCGCCGGGGGAGCTGCCCAGGCCGATCCCGGGG
>VZRQ01009365.1:555932-636981 GCA_013397975.1 Machaerirhynchus nigripectus | reverse complement strand
CAGGCGCGCGGCGGCGCTGAGGCGAGGGCAGCGGCCGCCATCTTGGGAGGGGGGCCGAGGCCCGGGCCTTCGCTTCTGTGTCACTGAGGCAGGGCTGGTCACGCAGAGACGGATCTGAGGGAATGGGGTTGTTCTATCGCACGCATGCCCTAGGGAAAAAGGTGATCGCTTTTGGCAGTGTCTAGACAGAGCAGTGCTGAGCTGTCTCATGACTGTAACAAAATCCCACCTTTCCACGCACACAGGTGGCCATTTCCATCAGAAGTCACCTTCCTGCCACAAGCAAAGTGCTCCTTTTCCACTGGGGAGCTTCAAGCCCTTGCTGGTGCAGGGCCCAGAAGGTGAAAGAAGAAAAGACAACTGCAGGTGGTTGGGTTATGTGGGTTCCTAAAGCAGCATCTCCTTCTGTCATTGCATGAGGCAGATTGTTGACTGGCTGGACCACTGGTCTCGCTCCAGTATCTTGGGAACACTCCATTGATTGAGTAGATGTTACTAGTTACTACCAGATCTTTTCAAAAGTGCCCTGAAATGTCTGGGATTATACAGGTGGTGTAGGATAAGGTTTTGCCACCATCAAAACCCTTCAGCCAGAGGTGAAGAATGAGTTACTTTTGTGTTAAGCCAGGGGACCAAGTGAGAGTCTCCTATGAGTGCATGTGCCTGCAGCAAGGACTGGGTGGTGAACGGCCTTGTTGCCTAATGAAGATGACCGTAAATGCAATGCCACTTCTGGCCAGCCACTGCCCTTGGAAGTTGTGCTGAAGGCAGTGTGTTTTCAATGGAATATCTGTCGCTGGAGGTCCAACCTTCCTCATTCCATCTGCTCTCTACCAGGGGCTTGCCATGGTAACACAACTGTGCCTACAAAATCAGTATGAAAAGATAAAGCTGACTGGAGCACTCCTAAGGTTCATTTAAAACAACCCGAGTAAAATTACTTCAGATTCAAAGTGATATAGAGGCCTGGGGTATTATCAAATTAAATATTTTCTTGGCACAAACCTCTGTTGCTCTTTAGAGCACATCTTCTGTAATGCTTGCCATTATGTTGATAAATGTTACAGTACTAGGTATTTTTATAGGATTGAAAGGGCATCTTTCTGGTTTTTTTATGGATGGGAGAATAATTACATCCCGTGACAAAAGCTGAGGAAGAGGAGCAGCTGTTCAGTCTTATCCACTGGGAACTGTCAGAGCATATGGGTCTATTTTTCCAATTTTAGCTGAAGTACTGAAGGAAATTGGCATTCTTGATTCCTTGTAACATAAAATAGAGCAGAAAGAAACCCTCCTTAATGCAGGCCATGGTTAAATAATGAATTCTATTCATTTCAAGTAGGTTCAAAGAGAAAGCAACCAGAATACTTAGAAAACAAAACAGACAAATGCCAGGAGAATTCTGGAAGTTATTTTCTTGTAAAAATGGGTGTCTTTCTCCACAGCTACTTCCTCTTTGAGCCTGCCTGCTCACAGGAGTTTTTGATATAAAAGCACAGGATAAAATCTGTGCTGTTCCTTACAATGCTAACACCACTACTCTCTCTCCATTCTAAGAAACAGATATTTGACATCATGTATTTATATAATCAGATCTAACCTTCACAGTGTAAGCCCAAATTAAAAATTTAGGTTGATTTCACAAATTCCTTACAAAGATTTTTTAAGTAAAAGGAACTCATCAATGTGAGATACAACTGTGAAAAGTTCCACATATTTCAAACTGGTTGGCCTTCCAAGTTTGGTAAAAAACCATACAACCAACCATAAAAACAAAGCAAACAAGCTGTGGGATGAAAAGGATACACTGCCCATCTATTAAAACCTGGAAAAGAGTAAGTAACAATGTACCAAGTAACAGCCTTCCCCCTATCTTTAGTACTAGAAATACTGATATTTACTCTATGGGGTACCTGTTGTTAGACAACAAGAAAAGAGACGTTTATCTCCCTTTTTAAAAAATCAGTAACGGATGGGGGGTGGAGGCTTTTCTGTTTTTTTCTGTTGACTGAGATTAAAACAAGATTCTGTTTGGGTTAGAAAAGAGGAAAACTGACATTAAAAACCACTTTTTCACAATGAATTGTCTTTGTTCATTCTACAGAACTCTCTAATTACACCAGTGGAAACCAGGCATTTTGGCCCCACTTGTCACATCAGGTTCTAAAATGGACTCTGAAGAGATTCCTTCCTGCGAGACAATGGTGACCTCTGTTGTTCCCTACTGTTGGTACCAGCCATGATGTCTTCTGGCCTCGTGTCACACACTAGTTCAGTAAGGCACTTTGAAACAAGCTGGCAGTTACTGAGGAAATACATGCCCAAGTATTGCATTCTGGCTTCTGGCCAGGAAAGGATGTGTCTCTTCTGTACTCCACTTGGGAAATTTTTCCTTGAGGCTTTCCTCTCAAGAAGCCCCTAGTCTGGCTACCAGGTTTTCCAGCTCATAAGTGTGAATCACTGCAGGAAAGAGCAGTTGCAAACATTTTAAACCACAGTGCTACTAATAACACCTGCAATGTATTATGATTATAGAGAAGGAAGTTGGAAGAAATAAAGAACCTATTTTGAACAGATTCCATTCTAAAACTGAAGCTTAGATTTTAACAAGGTGTTGGGTTGCATGTATCTGCCTCACCCTAAAATGCATTTAAAAAAAAAATTCGGCATGCTTTCCCACTTCAGTGACCTAGACTTCATAATTCCAAGGGTATTTTCCCTAGTGCAGGAGAAACTTCAGTATTTTTTTTTTTTAAACCTCTTTAAATTGCTGACATGAGGATATGAGCTGACGTAGTTTGGAAACTGACCCCTCTCTCTCCTGGCAACATTTCCTAGGCAAAGTTCCCTGCTTTTTCCTTGGGTTTCTCCAGACAGATGATCTCCTCCATCATCTACTTACAGTTTCTAGAGTGTCTCTATCACAGTGACGCATCACTAAAGAAACCACACAAATTCAAATCACTGGTAAAGAAGAAGGATGGAAAAAAATAAATGTTCTGTTAGGAAAGAAATCCCTTTTTGACCTCCAATAGCTACCTGTGGATGAAAAAAAAAAGGGGGGGAACAAATTTCAGGTCAGTCACAAGATTTGTATTCAGCTCTGAGCTTGTAATTGTATTGGCTGTTTTGGAATGTCTCACAAAGAGAGAGTATTTTTAAACCAAAATGGGCTTCCAACTTCTCTAGAAATCATTTTTGGCTCATTTGATGCCATCAAACCTACAATGGTTTTGGATGCCGTGATTAAATTTCCTATAAATTTAGAAATACATCAAAGGTAGAAAAAGGAGAGAGTCACAAAAGCCTTTGGTGTGACTAAAAACATCTCCTGAACATGGGCAGCAAGAAGGAAAAGTTTTGCCCAGGTTTGCTGGTGATGTCAGCCCTTGAAGAACTGAGACAGCACTGTTTCCTTTCAGATTTGTGCCAGTAGGGAACCAGAGGAGCAAGTGGGAAAGGCTCTTCCTTTCTACCTTTTTCTAAAAATAGGTGCAACTTTTCCCTTTTTCCAGTCACCTGGGACTTCACTGGATGGGGTTTTTTTACTCAAAGAGGGGAGCAATTTCACTAGCAGCTGCAATGGCACAGTGCAAAAGATCTGTCATACAACAGTTAACAGAAGTTCCTTATGTCCTTGAGATATACCCTTGTTAATGCTCATTTTTGCCTGAGAACCAAGAAATACCACTTGACAATGTATAGATCTATATTTATGTCAGTTCTTGATAACAAGCAGAAAATACATATCAGCAGAGTGATAAATCAGTTCCCCAGGTACAGAACAGCCATAAAAAAGAAATGTAAAAATAATCAGTTCAAAGTATTTACAGCAGATGGAGCTATACATTTTTCTTTGATCATATGTTATACGATACTCCAAGATAAAGTGTAGTTTGGCAAGGACTTCGGTAAGCCAGTGGTACTGTCTCACCAAGGAATGGAGTTAGTCACAGAAGGCATCTCATAAATTGCTGCAATTAGCTCTCCTGGAAATCATCCTTGTAACACTCAAGAAAAGATTATCGCTGTATATTGGTGTCTTAATAGAGATCACAGCTCAAGTCTAAGGCTTTGCTATATCCACTCACCAATTTGAAGGTTTTCCTGCCCCTGCTGGCTTTTGTTTACCAAGCGGGTAAAATGAGCACTGAAGAGAGGATGAAGGCTTCAGTTCACACTACCAGCAAGAATATGTGTCATGGCCACAGGTTATCCTTAGGAGGTCTGGGCTCCTGCACAGCCAGAGTACATACTGAGTGTGTATGTATGTGTAGGGCTCCTTGTCTGAAATGAACCCTGTGCTTGGTTTTGTTTCTGCCAAGATCCAGATGGATGCAGAGTGTTTCCAATGCTGCACTGTGCATCATCTTAAAACTACAGAAATTGTGATTACACAGCAAGGATAAGGGAGATTACTTTTGAGTTTCTATCAGAATTACTTTTATCCCAGAGTAGTTAAAAGAAAACCTGTCCAACGGTTCCTGTCTTACTATGTTTGAATTTGAAATAAAGTTTGGATCTCATACCATTGTAAAAAGTTTACTCTGTAAAAAGTTTCCACAGACCGAGATGACCCATCTTGCCTATTTGAACTTCACACCTTCCCCTTCCCAGTGCACTTGCAAATTCCTAACCACAGTGTCAGTAACAAGAAAAAAAAATGAACTAAATTTAAAAAAAATAACAACCACCAAAGTGTATTTAGAGATTTTTAAAGTTTTGGTAATGAAAAGTGGTAGGTGCCCCATCCCTGGAAACATTTGGTCAGACTGGACAGGGCTCTGAGCAACCTGATTTGGTGGAGGTGCCCATGGCAGAGGAGTTAGACTGGATGACATTTAAAAGTCTCTTCCAGCCCAAACCGTTCTATGATTCTGGAAATCTGCATTGTTAATAGGACTGGACCCAAATATCTCAACTCAAATATCTCAATCACCTAAATTCTCAACAGCACCATGAATATTCTCTTGCTAAGCACGCTTAGGTGTGGGGGAGGGTGGTCAAATAGGCAGGTACAGCTACTCCAGGAATGGTTAGAAACACTATGAAAGCATGAGATAATTTGATTTTGTAGAAGGAGTAGAGGAATATTTACAAGTCCTAAAGCATGATACCCGTGAAACTTTTAGAGAAGAAGCATTCCTATGCCTTTCCCATATACCATTTTCTTTCTCTGTGTTTATCCAATTTAGATATATTTTTCAGGAGACACATCATGGGGCTGATTCTGAACTGTATTGCAACTCTACTGTACTTTATTTTCTTTTTGTCATATACTGCAAAGGGAGTTAAAGTGTAGGGGGAAGTACATAGGAAGTATGAAATGGTACTGCAACTAGTAATTTGCTAATCCACAAGTCTAAATATGCACAGAGAAACAGCCCAGATAAACTGATTGTAAGAACTGTAAATAATTAAGCACAACTGTTTTTGTAAGCTTTCCCATGGCTTGCCTTTTTTGTGTTTTCTAATGCCAATTTCTATGCATTAATAAATTAATAATTCTTCACCTTTATAAAAATTTAAAATCCATTTGTTTGTTGACTGGGAAAAAAGTTTAGTTTTTCCTCCAAAATGAAAAGTCACTTTGTGGGCAAGTGGGAAGCAATGCACTTTATGAATTTGCAGTCTTCACTGAGGTCTTCTCTCCTAAAAGGTGCTTTTAGTTTCTGGGCATGAAAATGTGTAAATAGATAAAAATAATACATATATATAATAGATACAATATGTAATAATAACAATTAATAAATTAAACAAATAATCCACAAGGACACACTCATAGGTAACAGATTAGATACAGGAAGCCTGTCCATTTATTTCAAAATTGGAGATTCTGTAAAATAAATTGGAGCTAGTCACTAGTAAATACTATTCTTATTACAGCATAACAATTTCTAAAAACATTTTCTTCTAGTGTACCAGCTATACAGAATATAGTTCTTTCTCACAAAAATTAGCTTTGCGCAACTAGTGCAAACATCCAATACAAGCCCCTCACTGAAAGTATTCAGAAGAAATGTATTTGAAAGTACATGAAAATGCATTTCATTCGGTTTATCTGGACACCACTCAAATCCTCCCAGCATTTGTTCTCATTTAAAAAAATCATTCCTCACCACTTGCCAAAGAGAAACATTTATTTTAAATATTACATTCCTTACTTACAATGATTTATTTAGGATGAAGTCCCTCATTAACTCTTTAGCCACCTAGCACTTTACATTTTAAACTAGAGAACTTTAACAAGAAAGGTAAAACAGTTTATTCAGCTTTTTACACAGCAGTATACAATAGCACAAAGTCATATGCCTACTAAAATGTTTTGTTCCAGATGAAAGTACAAGTTGAATTTTTTATTACAATAAAAATATTTATTTGACTTGTGTAATGTATTTGGCATTAAAATGTGACTGCATTGTTTCTCTCAAGAACTGAGTAGCGTATACATTGAAAGTTACTTGATTCACATCAGACCAGTCATTTTGAAATAAACAAGAGTGATTTTCTGTTACAGTCTTAATAATGGCCACGGACCAGGGACACCCCTGTACAAACTGGTCCTTAGACACAGCAAATCTATCCTGTGAATCAAAGAGATTCCAGGAAGGCCCAGTGAAAATAATGAAAAATAAATTACTTATTTGGGGAATAAGGTATTACCTGGCCTGAACATAGCAGTGATGGCCAGGAACTAGCCTTTCTTAGAATGGTAGGTTTTAGTATTTCTCACTAAGGTAAAATAATTTTTATTGGTCCTTCTAACTTTTTCATGAAGAAAAAGATATATTAATCACTCAGGGGCCAATTTTATGTTCCAGATACGTAAACTTAGCCATTTCCCCCCACTATGGGGAGAAAATAAGATGGGTCTCATTTTCCAGTATCAACAGTAGCAGCTGCTTGGAAAGGAATTGTCAAAAGTGCCACGGAGGTGGAAGGAGGTTTTCCATGTCTTACATTTAGTGGAGGAAAAAATCCTTTGATGTTCCACAATTTCAGTTAAGATAACCCTGAAATGACTATGGTACTTGAAAAAATAAGGGTTAATTTTTCACCCTTTTTGAGCTCTGGAGTTGTGTGAAGCGATGGACAGAACAAGTGAGCTACTCCGCAGAGAATATGACTTTTCTGTATCATTAATGTGCATGTATCCCATCCTCCTGCATGAATGGCTTCATGATCTTGGGCTGGTATGGGTGAGGAGAAGCAGTATTGTGTCCTGTTTATATACAAACCTGGAACGTGAACAAGCCTAAGGTGGGCAGCTGTAAATTAGTGTTATCAGTGGTGAGCCAGGGGAAGTTATTTACCTGCCAAAAACGTGCACAATGCAGAAATACAAAGGATTTAGTGGTTTTTACCTCCATTCGTATCTGTTACCTATTAGCTCAATGGAAACAGCAGGCAGCCTATTGTCAGGGTATGAGCTTTCAGCTGTAGCAGTTTGGGAACTTCCATGGCCATATTCCAGGCTGAAACCTCAGCCTTGTTTTCCAGTTATTTGTTCCCTGCTGCTATTCTCTTAATTGAAGATGGAAGTAGGTCTAAACTTCCTCTCTTTGGAGGGTTGATTCTGTAGAATTTAGGCAAACAAATGCTCTGTGTAAAATGGAGGTGACTGAAGTGAGTGGTGTATGGTTAGAATATATTGGCTTTGCACGGGCATTGCATAGGCTTTGGTGACTTCCTGGCCTATGTGGTTGACATTGATTTAAGTGCCCTCGGGGCCAGATCCTGTAGTGTGTGCTTAGCACACAGATGTGTTGCACTGACTTCCACAGAAGTAGAGGAACTGAACACATCACTGGATGCATTCATGTTTGTGCTTGGCAAAAAGGGACTCCCAAGTATTTAAAGCTAGCATAAGTGATAATGCACTATTACAATTATTATCATGTTAGAGGGCTGAATGTGATACCACATACACTGGCCAAATTAATCTCCTAAAGCTCAGGTTCTGTGAGGATTAGTGTAGAGAACCCTAAAAACCCCCACTGGATATGGCATGGTACCCCTGTAAACTCAGTGGAGCACTACTTGAATAAAGAAGTTACAGTCATACTGAGCAGGAGTAAACTGAGAGTGTCCAGAAAATGCAGGGGATATAAGTGTGTTTAGACGCCAATTATCAACATGTAGAAATTTCAGCCTCAGGAAGTTTTAATGGAAGAAAGTAGCTCAATCACTCAGTGTATTTTGCAACTTTAGCTTAAAGTTTAACATCACAAAATGACATATTGCTATGCAGCTTTAAGAATCACACAAATGTATTCAAACACTCCCCTTGCTTTTCAAATGTGCTGTGCATTAAAAGCTCTTCTCCTGTTTGCAGTTTCCAGTTTTCAAACAGATGATACAACCGATGCATAGCTTAAGGTTCATTCTCATGAGTCATAATTAATAAATAATTGTATCACATACATAGAATTTTACAGGTACTCTTAAAATGGTTTTACAGTTCTATTAAATATATAGATAAAATAATCACTGCTATATAAAAAAAATCATTTTAAAACAGTTGAACTCTCAAGCTTTGCATAAAATTCTGTAGACACATTCATTACAATCTAGAAACTCAATAAAAATACATTTTAGAGCTCAATCTCTCAAAAATATTCATGGCGTTGAAAATTGATTGTCATTTTTTACTGTAGTCTGTGCTTGCCCTGCCTTTGAACTGATAATTTCCTACAATTTGGAAAAAGCTATATTCTAGTCAGTTTGTAGATTATGTGACTGTTTAACTCATTTCTTCAACTCTAAGTCATCTGTCCCATAAATGCTTAGTGGGGTTCTGTCTTTAACAGTGTATCTTTCCTTGCACTTTCTATAAAATCACAATGAAACACTTTGCCGTTAAGTTATATGACTACAATGACATTGAACCATCCTATTACAGTTGCCTGTAATATCTTTAATGCTGCTTCTGTGAACACCAAACATCCTTTATCCAGTGATCCTCAAAGCACTTCCTGATGCTTACACTTCACAATGCTCTGCTACCCAGATTTGCTCAAAACCAGTAGGTTTAGGAAGAGTCTTAGCAGATCAGTACCCCTGTGTATCTGAATTCAGCCACTAAATCAGCATACCAAATGTGGTCAGTTCAAGCTTAGCATTTTTCAAAAACCCAGGAAGAATTCAGGAAAAACTTCCTGTATTCAGACAGTGCACATATCTGTTGGAAAATGGGTAGGCAATAGATTGCCCACCAGGCTTTAAACTCTCCAGTACCGCCAGCCAGTCACCTGGGCAGCAAGTTAAAGCAGGCTTTGCCATAGTGAATGTTTCATAATCAGGCTGTTAGACAGTAGCTCAGAGTAGGCCACAAACCCCAAAACCAAGCAGTGCTTTGAGAACAGGGCATTTGCATTAAGGGATTGGATCTTGCACTGTGGAAGAAGAGATGCAAGCTCACAAGTAAGTCAGTTTAACTGGGGGAAGCTGCTGCTTATGCAGATGTCACTTTTTACAGTTCCAAGTAAAGGCAAAACTCTTCAAGAATTCAGTCTTTTTTTTAAGCACAGTTGACAACACCAGTATAATCACTTTTAGTGTTTCACCCTGGATCTTCTCACCCATGGAATGGCTGGGTAAGGTACACTGCTTCTGTTACAGCACACCCACAACAAAACAAACTGGACAGGGTGAAAGCAATGTATATATTATGAAATACCAAGTATCATGGAATGACTTAGTATTTTTTTTTTCATCTTTTTTGGATGGAAGAAGCACACTCTCTGTCTCTCAATGGGATAGGCTGGAAAGTGTACATCAATTGAAACACTGGTTGAGATAACCAATACAATTGCTGGATGCTGTTTGACATTTAAACTGCTCATTTCAATGCTTCAGTCACTGTTCATCAGGGAGGTAACAAAGAAAACCTTGGGTTTTCTCTTCTTGGACAAAAATACTGTGTAATGACATTTCTGGCATCAGTGCATTCCCGTTCACCTTTCCATTCTTCATGGATGTCAGTTGTTTAGATAAGACATCCAAAGAGCTTCTCATCCTGATTAATTTTCTTAGGAGGAAGGAAAGAAGACAGGGAGCATACTTTACTTGACTGAACTTTGATAGCTGTAAAGCCCTATAAAGAGACTGTAATCCAACTCCAAATAGCCTCTGCTGAAGATTAATAAACATGGAAGAACCAGAGTAAAGAGACAAAGAGTCAGAAAAAGTTATCATAAACCAAAGAAGCCTATGAAGAGTGGAACATAATGAAAAGCTGTCAACAGTTTTGCTCCAAACTAGTGTAGTACACTGCTGCTTGCTGCTATTAAATAGATGCCTTACCCCAGCCTGGTATTCCCTGGTTTTCAGGATAAGCATAAAACATTTCTTGTACTAAGTTTTATGCTTTCAGAGGAAAAAGCACTAACCCTTCATCTTTCTATTTTAGCCTACTTCCAGAAAGCACCTTCAAAAATTCTAATACAGGTTTTCTTTTGGAACGAAGTTATCACTGTCTTCCACAACAAGCACAAACAGGTTCATGGATCACAAAATCAGATGACTCAAAATGTTGATTGTTTTCATGAACAAGATGAAAGAAATGTTTTGGGTTTTTTAAATTATGCTGATTTAAACCAAATTAAGTTTGGACTTTGGGTCTCTTCCTCCCAAGAACAGTGGATCTTATTTCTAGGTTCATGGGGTGAATCCAGCTCTAGTCAACAGTGACAGGACAGAATAGGAAAGATTTCAGCTTTGCTGAAAGGTGTTCAGAATTTTATCTTCCATGTCTAAGACCTCCTGTCATTCCTTACTTCTATTGAATTCTAACTGCAGCTCAGGAGAAAAATCCCAGGGGAACAAAAAAGCTAATGAAGACGAATGAAGTCTGATGGATGGTTAGGATTACCCCAGCAGATAACATGACTACAGACAGGTTTTAAATACTTGCAAATAAGTTGCCATATATTCTGATGTATCTTGATCCCAGGTATTATAAGTCCTGAAAACTTAGCCAGGGTAGGGATACACCTTATGCTACATAAAATATGTAAAACTTATAGCTGTGTGATTTAATTTTCACTCATTGTAAAATTATGAAACCCTTCATTTTATGAAGCACATCGCAGTCAACCTTCCGAATTTTCAGGTGGAAGCAGCAATGTGATGTAGTCTCATAAAGCATACTGGGAAACTAAAAATGTGCAAATGAGAAGTAGTGACTTCACTAGAAGTCACATGGAGAAAAGTTACTGCTATTAAATTGAAGACTTTTGTCCTACAAAGCATGGATTGCACCTTCTCTGGCAAAAATCCTCTACCAAGTATCCTAAAGGGATCACTGATGTGGACAAAAATTACAAGAGGCAGTAGCTCAGCTGTGCCCATGGACAAGCCACAGGAGTCTCTTCAGTTGCACTAGGAAGTCAATACTGGTTGTTAGCATTTCTCTGTATTTAGTTTTACATCTGTCATTTTTTTCTCAATTGATTTAGACACTTAAAAGTTATTTCTAATTCTTTTACCATGCCCTGGTGCCTTAGGAGTAGCCTCAGCAAAGAAGGTACCTACTATTTTTTGTATCTGCAAAAGACAGAAATCATTATGCGATCTGTAAGTAAAAGCAGCAGAGAAATTAAAGCAGAAGCAGACTCAGAAGCACTGAGTTACTTTTGAAAAACTTTAGTTTCTGGCCTGATATTTCCCATATAAACTCTCCTAAGAAGCAGCTAGCATGTATCTTCTTCACACTCCTCCATATCCAATTTATTCCTGCAAATCAAACATACCAAAAGGTGCAGGATAAAAATTACTTTAAATCCTAAAAAATCAAACTTCCCTACCCCAAAACCCTCCACCTGATTTTGTTGCTCCACTGGATTTGCTACTGGAACTGTAGTTAATTCCTGATATGTTTTTCACTACCTGTAGCTCTGCTCTGCCTCCAACTCTTTCAAATAATTCCATGGAAAATGTGAAGAAGCATTTCTAGCTTTCCCCTTGCAGGTGGTCAGATCCAGAGGTAACTCAACACCATCCCTCTTCCACAGCTGTCAGGCCCTACATAAGAAAATGAAGCCAGAAGAATAATTTTTGAAGACTAGAGCTCTGAATTGTTCATACTTCTACTGATAATTATCTGGTTTTATTTAGCATCTTATAAAGCAAGGCACAAATGTACAAAATTGCATCTACTAAATCAGATAATTTTTATATATATTTACACAATTACCATAATATAAAATGTGCTTTGACACTGTCATAGCACAACAGTAGCGGAATTGAGGACAACCTGATAATAAACACAAATACCAGGTCCTGGATTTCTCTTTGTGCTTCACCTGAAGGAACATATTCATATGCAGATACACAAAGCAATCCAGCCACCATCCTTTATTTTCCACACCTCACACAGATCAAACTTTGTTGCTAAGAAGCTGTGGAAGGAGTAAAAGGCAGTAGACCAGCACCCAGAAGAAAATGACAAAGTAGAATAGCTCTGGCTGCTCAAAAATCGTAATCTCATGAGTTGGTGCTGGAGTCTCACTTGCTTCCAAGTCCTTTTTCTTCCTGAAAATAGGAGAGAATTCATTAAGAAGCAAGGAAAAGAAGAAAAAGCCTTCAGTGTTAATAATTACTGTGAATATCAGAGGGTGAACTAAAAGAGAACAGTTTAATGAACCTTTTCAGTCTAGTCAGTTGGAGGGCCCCAGCTGGACTACAAGGGCCATACTGGGTGTTAGCAGTGTGTTCCTTCCAGAGTCAACATATGTAAGAATCCATCTTCTGAAAACTTGAGACAAATTCTCAGGTAGTTTAAGTACATGCCATTACAACACAGCCCTCTGATATAAGATTTCCACCAGTCAAAAAGATGCCCTTTTATTTTCAGAACAGTACATAGCGCTGGGCAACACGTCACACTTCCACAATTTCGCTTATACACTGGATCTGACTTGATATACTTTCCCCAAATCATCTACTTTCAGAGCTCCTCATGCTGGGCACTAGAATATTAAACAGAAAAAGTCCAAGACTTCCAACCAAGAAACCAACTACAAGTTGGGGGTTTGCAGAACAACTCCAAAATTTCAACTTTCCAGATTTCCAGCTGTGGTTCATAAGGGCAAAGCCCAATGGATTCAGCAAGCACCACTGAGCTCTCACAAAGACAAGGAAAGGTCTTATTTAAAAAGGCACAAGATGGTACAATCATTTTATAGTTTTCTAGTACTGTAAGAAAAACACTCTGCTTAACTGTTTTTAATCTACTTTTGGAGAAAAATGGTGTTTTTTCTGGCTTGGGGCACCCAGTATATCCACCCATACTGGATATATTCGTGAGTATTACACCAGCAAATTGTACAATTGATACAACTGTAACAGCTATGTGTGTATTTTTTTAAAAGAAGCGTAAGTGAGACCAGGCCAGTGGATCCTGATAATATTTTGTATGGTTTCTGCATCTAAATATAACCATTTTATCTAGAAGTTCTGAGAGGTACAATTCAGTGTCAGCTAAGAGGCAAAACTTAAAGTGATTCTTGTTTCTTATAGATATTTAGACCCTAATACCACAGGGATGCACACTCTGTGTTCATGACGTGTCACCCTAAGTCTAAACTAAACACACATACGAATTATCAAAACTCATAGATGCTCCAGCAGAGGCCAGACCTCCACTGAAGTAATTTACTTTCCCTGGCACTGACCTCACTAAACATTATTTTGACAGTCTTCCAAACCTGGAAGGAGTTATCGCTGCCAGAGGGCCTAATATCTGAAGTTCTCCCACTCTTTTCTTAGCCTGACATATCCACCACATGGGGAAAACGCTCAGAATCTTGCTTAGACAGCTAAATCTTTCAGGTCAAGAAGAAGCAGTTTAGTCAAGGGACAGATTGAGCAATAAGGAAATTTTGTATCTTACACCTATGGGAAATGTGGACTCTGAGCCGTTACAGAAGACACTTGCTACCATTATAATTAATTCCCAGCTCCCTTTGTATCACTGCTAGTAGTACCTAGGAGTTAGGGATTCCTTGCAAAAGTCTGTCTGAATAAGAACCACTCACCCAATGATTAAAGGATTTTCATCCATATCTGTCATCTTCTGCTCGTTTACACCATAGGTTTCCTTAAACAAACCAGGAATAGATTAGATAAAAAATTAGAAATAAAATTCAGCATCTCACAAAGGTGATAACTGTGTATTTTAAGCAAATGTTTGCTCAAATAAAATGAAAGTGTGCTTATAAACACATTCCCCATCAGAACGTCCAGCACTGCAGTCTGGTGCTCACACAGAAAAGGAAAAAAGTTGTGAAATAATATGTTTTTGCTTTCAACTGCTTTCATCAGTTGAATAAAGCTCCTCTCATTCATATGTATTTCTACTAGTTCTGAGGGCATTGCAGAACTAAAGCATCTGTGTGAAACCTCCCTTTCATTGAACATTGGTGGCAGCGTTTTTTTTAAAACTCTAAGATGGTCAGAATTTTATTTTTGTGTTGAAAAAAAGCCATATTCCTACCTTTGCTCAGCATGCCCAGATTGCTGATGCTCTCCCTTCCTTTTGACTTTAAAAATAAAAATCCAGACCTCAGCTGTATAGTGTGTTCTCAAGAAGCCAGTGTGAATCGCATCTGTTACTAGGGGCGCAGTTTCATGTTACAACTGAAATTCTTTTAGGGTTAGCTGCTGCTACTGATAATATAATACACTGCTACTGGGAGGAAAAGGGACAGAGTCTGATTTTTCAGAAACAGTGCTCTTCAGGAGATACCCAGCATTTTTGCAGGGTTAAGACCAGGGCACCAACATCATACAGAAAATGCAAAAACCAGAAGAAACTGGGGCAGCAAACAAAGGCTTGACTTCAAACAAGCACAATGTTGCAGCTATACAGCTATGATGAAGTAAGATTTAAAGTTACAATAGATTTAACTGTAGTATTAGGTACTCCTTTGTGAATTTCTTCAAGGTTCAGTAAAGTTTAGTATGTATTTAGGAGAGTTCAGTAAAACTTTGCAACTATGCCTGGTTTAAGCACTAAAATTCTTAGAAGTCACAAGACTTTCATACTGTCACAGGCCTTTTTACAGTGTGTGAATTTCTGGAGTTTAAGAGAACCAGAGAAACAGCAATAAATCAATGTCCACACTTACCTCCTCAGAAGCATTACGAGAAAACCTTTTTCGGAGATGAATGTTGGCATCACTGTCACTGCATCTGAAATGTATGCAAAAGCAAAGTTTTTGATTTCATAAAGCTAAGTTAAAAAGAGACACCGCAAATGGACATGACAGGTTTAAGCTACACAAAACTGCAAATATGCATTGTTGCATGTATTAGAATATGGACTGGAATTTATCAGTAACAGGATAAAAATGGCTTTGGGAAAAATCTGACCCACAATAAAAAATTCATATGCTCAAAAAGGAATCTTTAGTGAAAACTTGTATCTGAGAGCATTTTTGCACCTTTGACATCATTAAGTGAGAGTATACCCAACTTTTACAGCCATTGATATAAAAAAAAATTGGACTGACAGGGAACAGAAAGCTTCAAGGGGAGAACAGGTTTTTCTAAGCAAACTTTCAAATTCATTAGAGTGCTCCAGTGATAAGCATCAACAAATTACAGTTCATGTCCCACTCAAAGAGATTACCTAAGAATAAATTAGAACATAAGAAAAACCAGAAGTGAATGGAGCAAAATTAGCTGAGTGTCTCTGTACTGGGCCTTGCTGGGCTGCAGGTAAATTTTCCTAGAGCAGCCCAGCCCCTCTGGTGCTGTGCTTTGTACTTGAACCTAGAACGGTGCTGGTCCCACCCCAGTGGGCTGGGGCTGGGCAAGAGGCTGGGAGGGGACACAGCCAGGAGAGCTGACCCAAACTGACCAAAGGGCAGTGACACACACGCTTGTTCTTACATCTGTCTTCTGAAGCAACCACTACACCCTGCTTCCCAGGAAATGGCTGGACATTGCCCTGCTGATGGGAAGCACAGAATAAAATTTTTTGGAGTCTTCTTCTAATTTGCTTTCACACATGGCCTTAGCCTTTTCATTAAAGTGCCTTTACTTCAACCCATGAGTTCTTCATCTTATTTTCTCTCCAACACCTCATTTACTTGTTTGTAACCAGAAAAAACATCCAAAAAGTATCTACTGGAATCAATCAGTGTCATGCTTCCACATAGTGTCACAATGCACATGGACTGTTTCATCAGCATTACAAAATACTCTCTCTGTTGGAAAAGCAGTTATAACACTTCCATGCTCAAAATGCACTGGGCTTCCACTTGGGTTTGTGGGGCAAAGTTTGTAGCACAGTCAAATCAAGTCCCACTGAATCACTCAACATGTTTAAGAGAAATGCAGGAAGAAGCCAATACTTCTTCCTAAAACAAGACTACAAGAAACATCCAAAGGACAGGGCACATTTCAAAAGACCTGTTAGGTGTATTTAGGACAAAGTTAATTTGAAATACCTGGTAAATTCCTGGAATTCAGCATTTTCTTCCAGGTTATCTTGTGATAGAGTAGTAGTGGCGGCTTCTGAGATCTGCAAATCTTCTTCAATCATATTTTTCCCTTCCTCCTCCCTATTACTATTTTCTTCTGGTGTCTTTATGGCTACTGATAAATCCTCTAGATGTTCTACTATGGCCTGTTAAAATTAAGAAATGCTTTGCATTAGACAACAAGACTGATTCTTCACCCTTCCAAATATCTTAGTGGTGCAGCCTACTCAGACACTCAATTGGATGAGTGAGACTTAAAGTCTCACTGAAGAGAATAAAAAAAGAAATTATTTTCTTGAAAATCTTTTGGGATACACTGAGCTGTAAAGTATCATCAGTCCGACATACATACATACGTACATACATACAGTAGGAAAGTCAGATCTTTCTATTAAAAGGTCATGACATGACATGTCTCTTTGAGGCAATTCACTAGACTTTTTAAAATCTACCCCCAATTAGTCCTTCTAGTTAACAGCAAACTGACTTCACTACTGTAGTTAGTGTCAGAACCAAAATATGAGCAAGCAACGTGTCTAAGCAACATGTAAAGCAGCATTAAATGGACACTCCTTACTGAAAAACACTGTCAAAAATTACTGTGCTAGAAAACATGTAAGGCACTTCAAGACTGGTGTCTGCAAGAGGAGATGCAGGAGCAAACTGCCTAAACCACATACCCTCAAAGTGCCCACTTCTTTCTCCTCCTCCAGTGCAGACAAAGCCTTCATTTTACCCATGTAATGTATCCTACTCAAATTGGGTTTTTAAGTTTTTGTAGGCAAACTTAGTCGGATTGAGACTAAAATTATCATTGCTTGTATCCTCTCTTTAGAAGCAATACTAATTTCTGTTCATCTCATTATGGATTATTAAAAATACCCTCTCTGGTAATCTTTTATGCCTAGGGATTATACAGAAACCTCAAACTATTTCCAAACATAATAAAATTTCACGTTTTTGCCATACTATTAGCTAATCTTTTATGCTTAGGGATTGCAGAAGCCTCAAATTATTTTAAAACGTAATATAAATTCACATTTTTGCAGTGCCATTAGTATTAGGGTTTATTTTCTCTTTTAATGTCAGATCTTCCCAGGGGTCTGCAATTCCATTCATTCCAGTAGGGGGCTGTGGCAAGCAGTGTAATGGAACAGGAAACCAAGTACATTTTAAATATTTCTCCCAAACACTGCAAAATGAAAGCAAATTAAAACCACTGGGATCTGATGCTAAGCCCACATATGTACACACGGAAATGCTGGTAATAAAATAAAATACCTCAGGATCTTGTGGAATGGTGGAATCTTGATGGTTGGTGGCCTTATTGCCATCTTCTTCTATTTCTAATTCTTCTACTAGTAATGGCACTTCTTTTTCATCAGAAGAATTCACGTGATTGCTTGTTTTTGTAGTTTCCTCCTCGCTGTTCTCAGTATCTGTTTCTGGTGGAGGGGTACCTAGCTTATTCTCCAAGTATGGCTCTGGAGCGTCTTCCTTGTAGTCCTGCTCTGCTAAGTTCTGGTCATGTAAAACATCTGTTACAGTTTCAGAAGCAGCTTTTTCATTTCCTGTATCATAACCTTCGATACAAGGCTCGAGGTACGCGTTCAGAACTGCTGATATGGGAACGTTATAATGTGGATAATAAAAGAGATCATGGGGTATCACGGATACTTTCGAAGAACTGGGTAGGGCTTCAGCTGCAGACTCAACTTCATCACAGCTGTCCAGGTCCTCTGGTGTTTTAGGTACATCTGAGAGAGAGTCATCAGATGTTTCAGGCTGTGTAGATAGTTCTTGGCTTTCGAGATTAGAACCATTCAGTGAACAAGGGTTTGTTTCTGTTGTCTCATGGACAGGTGATTCCTTTGTCTGTTCATCTTGTGGAAGTGTCTGTATTTCCTCATCTAGAAGATGGAGAACATATTTCTGTGTATCATCTTGTTTTGAGGTATCTTCTGGTAAAAGAATTGAAGACTGGGGTTTGCTCTCTTCTACTTTATTAATAGAATCATCTGTAAGTATACCTGAAGTCCAGGATAATGGACTCAAAGAAGAAGTATTGGCTGAAAGGCTCTTGGTTTCATTGTCATATTCAGTAGGAGTTTCCTTAGTTAAATCTTCAGAGTATTCTTCAAAAGAGTCAACAGAATTTTTCTGATCTGTCAGAACAGCTGGAGAAATGTCATCATTCTGTTTCAGTGGATCATCAGTGATGCTCCCTTCACCTGGCATGAATTTATCATTTGGAGCCTCCCAAGAGGAATTGGATTCAAAACTGACAGGTCCTGTAATTTTCAGTGAGGTAGGCCTTTGAGGCTCCTCTTCAGACATTCCCTGTAAATCGCCTAACATCTGGCTCAGTTTCCCATTGCAATTCTCAGCAGTGGTTTCTGATGGGATTCTCTCAGGGATATCATGAATATGGACCTTTGGAGGAGCTGGATGACTCCTCTCATGATTAACAGTATACATGTTTTCTTCACTTTCACTTAAAATCAAGATTTTGCCTTCCTTTTCTGATGGTGTGTCTTTGATGTGGACATATGTGGACTCAATTGGAAGCTCCTTGTCAGGATCTGTAAAGTCTTCCTGTAAGTGATGATACAGCATTAGAAGACAAATCCTAGCTCAGATACCATTTTACATTTCCCAAACACTAGGGAAAGAATAAATATCTAGTCTTTCACTCCATTACCTTGCGAATGGCAAATTAATGATTCACTTATTTTGAAAGTAGGAAAACTAATTTGGCAAGTGAAGTGCCTTGAACAAAGCTCAGCATCAAGAAGGCACTTGTACAGGAAGATCAGAATGCAGACAAGCCTATTTGTCAGCTGTTAATGTATTCATCTCTCCCTGCTGCACCTGTGGAGACAACTGACTTGGCTTTTTGACACAATCCCAAACCCTGGGAATAACATAAATCTAACAACTCCAATAAATCAGTTGTGAAATGTATTGATATATCAGATTATTTCCATCCAACAGACTATTAAAAGAAAGGCAGTTTTTTACTTTGTCCATTAAAATGTCAGTGAGTCTTAATGTCAACCAATATTACTGCTCATCTAAACTAATAATAACTAGACTATTATAACAGTTTTAATTCCAATTACTTTAGTAATGCCCACCACTTTTATCAGCTACAAAATATAACCTTCAGTCAAGAAATGAGAGAAAATGCCTGTTTCTCCAAAGGCCTTTGCCAATTCTTGACACTGTCAGTCCTTGCTTAATCCTCAATTCTTAATTTTTCCATTAAAGTCCTGGTCATTTAAACTGCAGTTTATTTCATGCTTATAATGAGTGCTTTTTACTGCTGTATTGACAAGATTCAGCTTTTGGTATCTTGCGTCTCACACCTGCTAAATTCAGACTGATTGTGGCCCTCTAACTTGGTAAGATAGAAGTAAAAATTAAATTTGAAGTCCAGTGAATCATTATAGATAAAGGAATAAATTTCAGCCTTATTTAAAGCCAATATAGCAAAGCAGGAGAGTCCTATGAAACCAGTTCTAACCTCTGATAGTTACAAGTGGATGTAAATGTATAAAAGCACAATTCTACCCAAAGCATTTCAGCAATCACGAATGAAAGCCCATTTCACTAGATTTAACAAAAATGTGAAAAATTAAATCCAGGGTTTTTGTTTATTTTAAATAGCTTAGAAAGAAACCTACAAAATAAATCTGACTTTATTACATACACCAAAGCAAATTAAAGAAATGACATGACATAGGAGTAAACACATACCCCTTCCAGCTCTGGGAAGTGCTCCAGAAATTGTGCCACATATGTCACAATTGACTGTTCATCGGGTGACTCCACCATGATATCTGAGGAGACAGACGCGAGGGGCGTGAGCACACACAGCTTTGAAACACTCTTGCAGAGGAACAGATTGTCAGACATTTATCCTGCCGTTATGGTCACAGAAATAACAGCTACGAACACGTCTTTTTTTTCTGACAGATAAGAGAGATGCTCTTCACTGCTAATGGCACTTGACAGAGTTCTCAACATCCTATTCACATTCATTTTTTCCTATTTCCAAACATATACTGAACCCTGATCAGGGTCCCTTTTCATCCACTTCTATACTGCCTTTTATGCTGTTGTCACTAGACAGTTGAGTGTTTTTGAGTGACAATACAGAGGTTTATTTTTAGCAGGATGGCCCAGTCTTCTAATAGGTGATGAAAGTGCAATTGTGCTTTCAATCATGCCATCAAGGCCTAACACCAGTCTGGTAGAGTTCAGTAAAAAGAACTACAAGAAGTCCATTTATACATATTTTATATACACATACACACTTAGGTTTACATGTATAAATACGTGTGTGTGTATATATGCACTGTGAAGGGAAAACTGGGAGATGCAAATGCATTTGAATGGGTATCTCTCCATTCGCCTCGTATGGCAGCCTCGCACACTTCATCCTGGAGTGACATTTAGTCTCTGCAGACTAGGTGTTACAGAACAGTGCTAATGCACTGAGACACCCCTCAGCACAACAGTTAATGCCCTCTAGGAATGCAGATGTCAAAAAGCATCTAAGTATGAACTAGGACTGGTGCACATCGTGAAAACCACGGTACAATCTCTGCCCCCAAGGAACTTACAAATATGACTGGAAGCATACAGCTGCAAGCCACTGACCATTTTTATTTTTCTTATCAACAAGTTCAACACACTGATCACATCAGCAGCCTAACCACTGGGAGGTTTTTGGTAGGTATCACTATGCAATATTCATGAATTCATTATAGTCTGAGTGTTACCCAACAAAGCTGATATAAGTGTTTTACCTTCTGGTTCGAGGAGCCGAGGAACACCCAGTTTATTCTGTGCTATGCTAAAAGCATCCTCCAGGTTTTCTCGTGCTGATTTCTCCAGTGCATGCTTCATGTCTACCAGAGTACAATCTATGGCTTTTATGACGGCTAAGAAAGCAAGGCCACTCCTCCAACTACTTGTAAAGTCCTGGACTGCAACGCCATACCTAAAAATAGGAATACATACATTTTACATGGGTGGTTTGTTAGAAAGTCCAAAGTAAAGGCATCATCATTTTCAGACTCCTGAAAGTTAAAATGTAAGGTTGCTGAGTAGCACTTGTCACATTTGAGATATTTTTGGATTTCAAAATCTAGAAATACATTCAGAAAACACATGGGTTCACAAACTGAATTGGTGTGGCTAACAGTTGACATCAACCTGCTTGTAGGAAGTAGTTAGCAAAAACAAAGACCTTAAGAATTCAGCAACCACATTTAACATTCACAAAACCAAATGTCTCTGTGATTCCTGTTTCTGTTGCTCTCCAGCATTTTAATGCCATAGCTTGGGAAAACTTCCAAGATTTAAATATTTAAACACATAAGCATAAATGATTCACATTCCTGTGTGCTTGGCCTTCTATAGCAGAAAATCTGCCAAATGCAAATGGTGTCAGTGTATGCATAAACCACAAGAATGTTAGATGCCCAAAGTTTTGGAGGAAAAAACAGACATCAAACTTGCAACAGAATACACCCCCAGAACAGAAAATTCTGGGATCGTGGGATAACAGGATTACAATGATGCTATTATGTTTTTAATACTGCAGTTGCAAGAACAATTTTCTCTCTTATTAGATCTTTCCAATTTGCACTCTTTGACTGGGCTGAAAAGTCTGTGGCCTTTGCTTCTCAGGTCCTCACTTTCCTTGTACCACCTGTTAATGATGAGTTCAGCATTATTTTGGACAAAAATTGTGCTTCCTCTGTGGTCTGCACTGGCAGCAGTGAACTACTGATCTCAGTGGGACAAGTTTATCTGCTCAACAAGCACCCTTAGCTTCACTGGAGGGATGATGTGGTCCACAGGACCAAGTATTTAAGATGCAAATTTTTGTCTTCAACACTAGACACAGAAAATTTGTGTTCAAAGGCAGATTTGGACATATAAATCAACAGACAAAAATGCCAAATATTCAGCTAACCAACCTGTATAAGTAACTTTGACACATGCCCTCTTTAAAACTCTCTGCCAGTCACTAATTCAAATAACAATATATGTAAAATACACTCCAAGCACTGCACGTGCGTGAGACATCTTACACTACAGTTTTTTAACCTGACAGTAATTCTGCCAGGATAAAGCATTACTACACAAAATGCTTTGGTGAAAGAACCACTTTTTTATTAAAGAGGAGAGAGATGTGTTGTGCAATGGAAATGCACTCAAATGTTACAATTTCAAGAGGAGTAACTTAAGTTTCACCCCCTTCCCCTCTTTAATTCTGAGGAATGAGGGACTCTAGTAGGGGCTCTGTCCTTCAAAGCACTCTGCAGCAAACAGAGAAGCTTCCTCAGGGCTACTGCTTAATTTAAAAGGCTGCTGATAAAAAATTTCAGTACATTTATTTTTTCAGTTCACCCCTTGGTTATACCCAACCTTTAATTAGCAAAAGATGTCAAATAGACTGCATGAAAGCTGGGGTCTGGGGAGTAGAGAATGATTCTGTTTTAAACAGCAAGCAGGTTAGTGCAAGTTAACATTTAACACTCAAACCATGGAGCCAGCAGTGGCCTTCAAGGTCAGATGGCTGCTGTAAACACATGGTCATGGTGAAACACCCCCCCTGCAGAGACCCTGTGCTCCCAAACTTCAAAAGCAGAAGAAGCCACAGCACATGGTAACACATCCATGGGGCAGGACAGAAAAAAGAGACTCAGCTTCAAAAGGTCAGATGGCAAGACACTGTTTTGTTCAAGGGTTTGTTAGCTTACTTTCTGGTTTTCCTCTGAACCCAGATTAGAAGGGCCCTGATGGCTTTCCGCTGATCCTTCACTGTAATGGACATGTTTCTCTCCACGCTGGGAGTGCTGGGGGATGTGTCTGATTCTGGACCACTGGGCCCAGAGGACAGGCTGGAGGAGGAGGAGTTCCTGTTGAGGTTGCCTGTCAGCTCCTTAATCTGTAATAAAAGGTGAAATACACAGTGTTCTGCTTTATCACTGGCTGCATCGTGTCCTTGTTTTCATGCAAACTTTAAAGAGATCGGTGCCGTAACTGAATTTTAAGTGATAATTATAAACCTGTTCATTTTAACTCTCAACTTGTATTTGACAAGCATGACAGCCAGCAGCAGCCCAGGCAACAGAAAGGGCAAGCAACCAGTTAGGGCCAAACTGCGCAAATTAAACAAAAAGCAAAGAAACATGTCCTTGAAGGAAAAATTAGTTTAACTGAAATTGTTCTCTTCACAGGAGTTGCTTGAGTGAAATGTTTTTAGTCAATAAATGGTGACCTGCAGCAGCACTCCTGTCTTTGATCAGCACTGACATTTGAGACTCTGCTGCTTTTGGGTCCCCCCTGCCCTCTGCTGCCAGGGTGACAGGTCCTGGTCACACCATCTTTGCCTGTGAGTCTGCCTGGCCAAACTGGTTCTGTACAGCACAGTTCAGCCTCAGGAGCTCAGCCAGGGAGAGAAGCCCCAGTGCAACTTCGAGATCTCCTTTTTACCCTTATAACCATTTTTAAAATCAGACCAAGAGAATGAAAGGGCCTCACAGTCTTACGAGAGTTGCAGAACCCTCTCTCCATCTCTCTCTGTCCATTAGAATTTGGGATTGTCTAGAAGGTAATTTTCAAACTATGTGCAGGTTAGGGAGCAGTTTTAATCTAAGCCTGGGGATAAATCAACTTTCAGGCTCAAATACGTTTTATCAGTTCCAGGTCCTTTGAGATCTTTCATATGAACATGTATATCAGTGCAAATTTTTGCCATGTTGAGTAAGTCTCCAGAGAACAGTGATTCTAAATGGAATTTCTCACCACATTGGACCAAATCCAGAAAAGGTAATTGAAAATAAACTGTGACCTGGAACCAAACCCAGGACATTGGTTCAGATCCAGGGAATCTGGAACAGAACCCTGAGAAGGCACAGGAAAGAAGGGAAAGTAGTAATCTGAAGCTCTAATTCAGGTCCAAGTTAAATGAGGGCTTAAATTGTCTCCAATTTACATCAAAATAGGTCCAATGAAGTAAAATGAAAGCAGCTGCAAGTACAAAATTAGTGTATATTAGGAGGGAAAAGCTCAGGTTTAGGATGATTAATTATGTTCTTTAGGATTAAAAATCAATTTAAAAATCACTATTCAGCTGGGATAGATGGATACCATGAATTCTGATTACTTATGGTTAAAGTATTCAAGTTTTATTACCTGAAAAAACAAGATTATATTCCATATTAGTCCAAGTACCAGAGAGGAATTTCCATCTGCTATTTCTGCTGCATCGATGCTAACAAGCTTTACCTGTAGAAGAGACCATAAATTCAGAGCCAAATTCAAAGCAGCAAAGTATATGCACAAAATGCACTGAGACCACTTATTACCACTTCTGCCTCTGACAGGCCAGCAAAAAAGCAATACTGAAATCTTGTATTAATGAAAATTTGCCCTGATCGCAATCACCCTCCTCCTGGAACTCCTATCTGGAACCCCCAGCACAGTCTGCAGAACAGAAGTGGACTCAGTTCTGCATTTTTGGGACTACAAATGCATTTCTTCTGTACAAAAATGGAAGAAGATGGGGCCCTCTCCAGTGGACCCCACTCACAAAAGGTAGAGAGTAATTTCTCATACAAAAATCTAAAATCCTAGAAAGACCTGCTTACTTCTCTTTTTCTATGCATCTCCTTTCTCCTTCCTTATCCCACCTTACACAGCTTGTCACAGAGTTCTGATTAAATCAGTTAGCAACGGATAGGGTTGCCTAATGCAAGCAAACTCTAGACTTTCCCACACTGAGGTTTTTTCCAGTTGATATCACCAGGATGTTATTCTCCTAGACAACACAGACTTGGTTTTGGCAAAGGTCATGGAGGAGGGAGGAAACAAGGAAGCTGTCAGTACTGCACATGGCACCCAGACCGAGTTAAAGCCCAGCAGCCCATTTATCACTGGGAAGTCCCAGACACGGTGAATCACCCAGCAGGGCTCTACCCTGCTGCCCCCGTTCAACAGGAGTGGACGCTGTCGGGTTCCACCCACTGTGGTTTAATATCTAACCCTGAAGCTCTTGGCAGCCAAGGCATTTTGGCAACACTTTCATCACCACCCTTCACTAACCGGTTTGGTTAAGCTGAAAAAAGGAAAGCAAAATAACTTTTTATCTAGTGGTTTGCACAACATGTTCAGTCTTAGCAAGAAGACACCTCTAGCTGTCGTATTTCAAGGATCAGATTTCTTGCTAGATCCAAGGTATTCGGCATGGGAAAACCTTTTAAGACTTAGTACATTTGAATAGCAGTTTCTCCAAAATGGGGAGCAAGTCGCGTTTATCATTACACTGCTCAGTGTGAGCGCTGTCCTCTTACTGCTGCTTATGTTTGTCACCCGGCCCACCAGAGATACTCAGCTAAAAGATACTGGCTGCTTACTCTTAAGGGAACAGGAAATCCATAGGAAAGTAGTTTTTAGGACTACTAATTAAACAGCCACCTGCAATCAAGGTTCCTCCTGTCTGGCCTTGCTGATTGAGAATCTAGTGAGGTCCTGGCAACCAGATATGCTTCAGCTGCAGCTCTGCCAAGTGCTGGTACCAACAGAGAGAAATAATCTCATCTGCCAGTGGGCCTTAGCTGGATTTGGGTTAAAAGCATCAACTGGGAAACTGTTAAGAAATATGTGAATATGTAAAATATTTCTTAGCAGTTCTACAGCAGGACGTGTAGACGTACACATTTAGGGCCAGATCAGCCCCTACTGATGGAGTTTCCATAGGGAGGCTGGAACACCTGGAAGTTAGTGGACAACTTCTTGACCTTTCACATCCTCTCCTGGGGAAAAAGGCAAAGGATGTTAAACCTCCCACATCTACAAAGTCATAAGAGATGTGCTAAGACCTCACATCATGCTCATTCCTGCACTGGGGTTTGCAGCAACTCTCCTGCATGACAAGCACTGCTGCTGGAACAGGAGCTAAGCTCAGTGCAGGGAAGCAACAAAGTGACACCAGTTGCTGTTGGAGCATCCCATACAAGGCAGGGGTTTTCACACACTGATCCCTCCTCACCCATAACGCTTAACCTTACTGAAGTCCTTTAGAAGAAACAGCCCAATATTTGTTTTCTCTTTCTGGAAGTTCTAGGTATACCATGTATACAAATTGTTACATGGCTGGGGCTTCCCTTGACCCCATTACTCTCAACATTTTTTAAAATCAGGGAGTTTGCAACACACAGGCCACTTCCACAGGGCTTTGGAATAAACCCATCAAAAGAGAAATAAAAAAATGAATGAATCATTTCCAGCTACAGGGTCTGATCACACTTGGTCACTTACAACTGTAGGAAGTGATGCTGTGGTAGTACAACACCGGCTATGAGGAAAGTTATATCCATGTAATGCTTTGCTTCCTGGAATTATGCATTTATATCATGCTCCCGGATTTCACTTTCTCTTGCCTTTGACTCATGATCAACTGCTGCAGTAATCAGTTTACCAGATAAACACATGATTTCTAATAGTGGAAGTATTTCTGAGAAAAGAAAGTCATCTACCATCAGTGTAACTGAAGTAATGCCACTAAGACCCAGATCATAAAAATTACTTGCATTTCTTTTTATTTTCTTTTAAAATTGGGTTCCTGATCCTTTAATCCCATTGAACTTTAACATACAAAATAAGCAAATAATCCTTGCTTTAGACTCCATAGGTGTTCTTGTTTTGCATTTTTATGTGGCTTTTCAGCCTTGCTGCTAAGGTAAGTCACAGCCTCTTTAAGCAGTACTCTCCTCTTACATACATGCAGCACATCAGATCAGCAACAATTACAACTTGCAGCATACATCAAGAGAAAATATTAAGAACAGTGTTTGAAAATACTCACATTACTGTCCTCCAAGAACTTAAGTGCTTTGGCTATGTTGTTCAAACGAAAAATGCGATGGGTTGAAGATTTGTATTCATGCATCTAGATAAAAGAAGTTTATCTGTTTTTAAAACTGGTGGAATCATTCACCACATCATACAAAGCTTAAAACACTACAAACATTGAGGCAAAATAAAGCTAAGGAAATCTATGAAAAATTATTGCCATCTTTTGTGAACAGTAAAATGTTTCAACTACACGGTTGTAGCAAATCAGGGTTAGCAACCAGCTTTCCTGCTCTCCAGATGTTATCACTCTCTTGGACCTCTTGGACCTGCCACATTGATTATTTATGTAATCACTCTCCAACCATGTTCAGTCACAGGATCAGATTTGCCTGAAAACTCATAATAATAGATTTTCTTTTGTCTTGAATTATATGAAATTATCCTAATTAGGAAGCATGAGCAATTTTAATACAAGGCACAGGCAGGTGGGAGGCAAAAACCTTCACTTTGGCAGAAATGAAAGATTTTGCATGCCTGCAATTCCACTTAGGCACACTGGTTTTATCCCATGTGTGCAGAAACAGCTGACAAGAAATTCGGCCAGCTGACCTTACCCCCTTCCCTGACCTCCTCCCTGGCCTCCCAGGGCATAGCCTAGGGTTTACCATGATGTATCTCCCCCTTCAATTCCTTTCAAGCCTGGCCCTCAATGCAGTCTGTGTGAATGCATATAGAGACACTGCTGCTTCTTCTGCAGCTCTGCCAAACTTCAAGAATATTAACAAATACAATGCTCTCGACTCTGAGTGTGTGAGCACACATTCAGGGGCCATTCCTGCTGCAGGGTATGCAGGTGGTCAGTCACTACAGAGCATCACCAGGGGCATCTGCAGCAGTGAGACAGCTGCTCCTCCTACCCAAGTGTGATAGCCACACCCGGGAGAGTTCTTGATGACAAGATTGATGGAGAAAGAAAACATTAAAGTCTACTGTGACTGGGCATTTATATTTATGGTTATATTTATATTTGGGTGTTCCATTTCTGGTACCTGGAACTTTACACAGTTGTTACAAAGAAAGGAGGAGAGAAGAAGTTTCTGATTAGTAAAGCTTTGCCCTGACTTAGACCACCGTATTCGTAAGACTAATGAAACCTGAGCCAGGATACCAGAGTTAAACTCAGACCTACAGCAGGCATCAGAAGACCTATTGAGTGTCATAATGATCTTAGACAAAACAGAAACAGAACTTAGGGATTAGAAAAATGATACAGCAAATACGTGTTTTCTTGGTAATGTGACTTGGGTAATCTCCAAATGGAATGTGTGAGCATTAAAGTATTAAATCCTTAAAAACCCTGAGGGATAGGAATATGAACACTGATCACACACCATTTACACCTCATTGTTATATACTTCCTTGAAATCTACATTACAGCTCAGGACACCTGCCTGTAAGGAAATTACAACAAAGTTGCTGAAATTCTTACTACTTTATGCAAGACATGGGCCCAAATTCACCCTTATTCCTTGGATGTCCAGGGACTGTTGCTTGTAACATACCGAGCTCCTATATAGGGAGGTTTCTCCCTCTCTGTACATACCAGCTTTTGTCCCGACAGGACTTCCAGGAGCGCCATCAAGATTTTGCCATCTTGTATATCAATAAACAAGTCTTTCACTTTCAAAGGAGGCTTGCACTGTGAAGAAAAGAAACCAGATAGTTTTTAAAGCAGTACCGTTTGATAAATCACCATGATTTCAGAGAGACGGGAGGAGAATTTTACAAGAAAGAGATACAAGAAGTAAATCATAGCCTGCAGTAAGAAAGAGCTGACTATTCTTCTCATCTGTGGAAGTTCTGTCCTATGAATGTTGGATCTAAAACTGAAATCAGACAAGGACTAATTCCAGATTTCCCATAACAGAATCTAACCCTAAATATTCTGCCTAAGAAATAATGACCCATGGGTTGGGTGCTGATCCCTCAGACTAAGACATGTCCAGCAGAAGCAAATACCACTTTATGCAGAAATTGCCCCAATCCAGCCAGCCACAATGTCCCTTCTCATGTGGAAGGCTTCTGGTGGTTCCATTCTGTCTCCCAGTATTTTCTAAGTACTTTAAAAAGCAACTTCTTGTATTGTGTCTCTTTTCTCAGCAAGCTCCTCCCAAGGGAACTATCTCCTCCCTTCACTGTGGTGTTGGTAGATGTGTGCACATCGACGCACACAGTCAAGCCAGTTCAGCCCTTAGGGGTATTCCCAGCTGCAGCAACTACACTCTGCTCAGGTGTCACTCACTCACGTGTCCCTAAAGAGCCCAATCTTTTCATCTTTGGTTGGGCAACACACTTCTGTTCGATTCAGCACTGCTCCTGGCAAACTGGGACCACACATTTTTATTACTAGTCTTTAAGATGTCCCATCTAATAGATGACCCAAGTGGGATCACACCAAAATTTTCCTGAAGAAGTACAAGAAGACTTCATTGCTGCCTCTGAAAAGAAGAAGGCACTCTGCAAGAACTGCTTCTTTGAGGATAAAGGCAGAAGCCACCTTTCTCAGTGAGTGTCCTCAGGGAATCACCTGTAATTAGAGACAGCTTTGGTGAAGCTCTCATTGTTTACATGGTTATGTTTATTATGCTGCTTCCAGGGAAAACATTAATATAGCAGAAGGCTTTTGGCTTTTCTCCAGAAAAGCATTTTTATTTGTTGAATCAGAGAGGAAAAAAATTTGTATGCACTCCAGAGAAAGCTGACCTGCCCACAAAGATTCTAAGACTTCATATGCCTGGCACAGCAGAATTAACAGCACCCTACAGCCTTTTTCATTATATAATTCCTTCTGTAAACCAAAGACCTTCTTTACAGTCATATTTTTGACAACCCTTCCTGACAAGTTCCAAAACTAGTTAGTTTAAAGCCCTAGAGCTTGATTCACGAAGGCATCACGTAACACTGTCTTCGTTCTGAGAGGCTTTTGGGAGCAATTGCTAGTCAAAACATTTCCAGCTAGCCTTATTCTGATTTTCCAGTGAGATTTAAGAGGATCCCTTTATGCCTTCAAAAGCACTCACTGCAGAGTAGTGGACTTAAGCAACTATAGATGTGATGCCTTTCTTCTAAAACCCCTTTACTTTATTGTGTCTGAAATGCAATCACTTCTCAAGAACTACAGGAGCTAAAGTGAGAGTCGGCCCAAACCTAGTCCCAATCTGTAATTTTTGAAATTTAGCCACACATACTAAAGCATTATGAAGATCCAACACCAGTCCAAGTTAGGGCTTCGTCTAGATCAGGAAGCTGGTCTCATTCCTTGATCCTGCACTAAGCATTGCTGCTGTCTCAGTAATAGTAGGATTTTTTTTTTTCTCTTTTCAACCTCAACAGCAAGAAAAATGTTCTCTGCCTGACAGACTACTCAGGAGAGGTAGTCCTTATCTGCTATCAATAAGAACAGTAAATTAGGTTTGAAAGCCATATTATGGTGTCATTAAGAAACAATTACAACTTAAAGATATGATGTCCAAACATTAGTTCTCTGATGCAACTGGACATGCGAAGATTCCATCATAGTAGGACCCATAACATGACTGACAATGAGTTACTGTCTTCCATCTTCAAATCTGGGATGAAGACAGGTTCTGAAGAACAGCTGTCTTTGGCCATGATTCCTCAGATGTTCAGACTTCCACTCCAGGGAAAAACACACACATCATCACCTCAGAGCCTCAACCATATTTGATTTTATGTGGCTGCATTCTGTGGGAATATTCTACCCTCATCGTAACAGTCAGTAGCATTAAAGATTTAAACACACCTGAGATGATAAATGCCAGTCAAGCATTCATTGTGCCCAAAACCAAGTGTTAATTAGTCCAGAAACAGGCTTTGAGCTTCCCCTCATTCTCCTCCAAACATCCCTATGCACAGAAATCAACTTTGTTTCCAAATTTTAACTACTTCAAAGGGAGTTAATTGCAATCTGTCTGTGGCTATGTCCTCGTATCCCAATATCAAGATTGTTTTTCAGTCTTACCTTTCCCAAATGCAGGTTTATCCATCTGGTAAAGGTTCTCTTCTGTACATTTTCGCGTTCGACTAGAAATATCAAAACAAAAAACAGCAGTTAAGTTTCCAGAAGAGAGAAAACTGGTAGGAAATTTCAGAAACTGATGCACTAAATAGTTAGAATTCACGAGAACCTTGTGAATAAAACAAATATATTCTAAATCAGGAGATATAAGGTTGAGTTTCAGTGTTTTATTCAATTTCTTTGCCCAGACATGAGCTATACATTTGTAGATGCTTTTTAAAGGCAGGAGGAAGGAATTTCTCTTAGTTTTGCAATCTTCAGTGTTCAGCTTCTGAGAGGTGAGCATTTATGTGCTGTGCACAGCTCTCCAGTGTTGCCACCCTCTGAGCAGGCAGCTTGACCCTTTTATGTCAATTTATAGGATAATTGCTCTAACACCCTCATGCAAATTGGGCTGGCGTGGATTCCAGTGCACTTACTTGCATGCACAAGGAAACAGGACCAACACAACAATTTTGTCTTCATATTTATAAATGAATGGAAAAGCCTCATGAAATCCCATCTTCCCAGTCTCCTAACTAGTGCATTTAAAATCAGAATTCCAAGTCCCTAGACTGAAGAATCATTTTATTTATATTGCAATAAGACTAGGAGTGCTTGTTCCTTGCCAGAAGTGCTGTGCACTGGGTGCTGTACAAACAGCTCTTGGGCCAGCTGAAGAGTTTTTAATCACATCTGCCATTTCCTGAATCCATTTCCATAGTGAACTATGGCAAGAGTGTAAGTGGAATCATATTACTGACCAGCTTTCATTTACCTTCTAATATAAAAAAGTAAACCATATATTTAATATAAATGAAGTAGACTGTCAAAGTAATATTTCACTTTAAAGACAATTATTCTCAAGTGGTTCTCAAGTTTCACTTGAATTAAGGAAATCTGGCAATTTATGAACAAAACCCATTAAAACTAGTTATATGCTGTATTTCAATTTACTCATAGAGCATATCAAATATATTTTAAAACCATTTTGTGTTTCTTCAGCCCTACAAAAACAGCTAACCTATCTACTGGGAAATCACATTCTGTAAAAGTCTGGGTTGTTTTTATTGGTCAGACTGATTATAGGCCAAGCAGTAGCTTCCGTAAATCAAATTTTAATATCGTTCTTTTTGATCATTTTAACCAAAGGGTCAGCAACCTCTAATCATATGTATAATTGTTTTCCTTATTTTGATGCATTGGAATAGAGCTTTTCAGCTGAAGTACATCTGTCACTGATGGCCATGCAGGCCTTTTAAGTCGTCTTATTCCATAAAACCTGATTTTCTCCAAGATTGGTTAAAAAAAGGCATTACCCTTTAAGTGCTTTAGAAAACATAGAAAATGCCAAACTAATTATTGCTGTTGGCTTTTCTTTTAAAATGTCTTGGAAGAATGTGCAAAGATTTGAAACAGCTCTCTACAAATGAAACTGTAAATTATATTAGGATTCCAGAGTATCTGTAAAACACCCACAGCATTTACCACCTACAAATCCCAAAGTACAATAAACTGAGAGATGTGTCACATATTTCTCGGGCTTCGCTTCCTTCAGCACCTCAGCCCCAGAACTGGCTCTCCGTGCACTCACTCCCACAGCCACGGCTGAGCAGCACAAGTGCTGTGTGTCACCCAGGGTGTAACTTCCACAGTCGAGCTGTTAAAATTAACCTTTGACAGTGGGTGGAGGTTGAGCCAGAATTGTTCCCAGATATACTTCTTTCTGTTCAAATACAGGTGTTGGTGCAAAGGGGAAGGCAGAACAGGCACAGGAGCTAGCAGCAGGTAACAGGGCCACCTATTAAATTTCTCCGAAATGCTCAGGAAAGCTTGGATGGGCACCAGTGCCAGGCTTCAGAAAAAAAGGGACCTTATCAAATGGCCTGGATATACAGACTTCCAATGTCAACCAAAATCAAAAAGGAAACACAGAAAGGTTTGCAGAAGCAAATGTAATGTTTTCTGGTATCATCAGAGGCTTGGTTTCTTGTTGTATTTTTCACCAGTCACTTTGGCAACCTTCACTTTCAGTGTAAATAAGGATGCAAAAGAGAGCTGTGTTTATTTACAGATCATCCATAAAGCTGAGCACACACTGGCTCCTAATTTTGCTGCAGAAATTCTGCCATGATGCAAATTAGGAGCTGCACATATGCCTCAAAGGATGGGTGAGCCAAGCTGGTATTACTGCTTCGGGAAGCTCAAACACCAAACATAAAAAGGCACATTCAGGAGAGCACTTGCATACATAGACAGGTTTCTGAGATGAATCTGTCTCTATGGCAAACAGCTTCTTTCCAGGAAGAGTGATGACCCCAGAATAGGCACTATTTGATTCTGTAAAATTCTAAAGCAACAGTAACTGGAAGGGGAAGAGGAAAGGAGAGGAAATATGTTTCTAAAATCCCTAAGGCAGACAAACCCTAATGCAGTCCATGTGCTCGATGGCAGAGTTAATGGGAAAAGTTCAGCACAGGTATTTACTGATGTGTGCCTTTAACTGCTGTTCTGTTCTGGCCTTGTGAACCTCCCAGTTTCAGTACAGCCCCTCTTCTCCACAATCTTTTCATTTAAGATGATGGTAGAGACTCTATAAACTTTATGCAGTTTCTATAAATTAAATCAAATCTTTTTTTCTTCTTCACACCTACTATTATATAAAAGTGAAGAAAATCATTCAAGTCCAAGTTCCTATGCTTACATATATAGTTTACTAAAACTGCACTGTGTTTACTGGGCAGCTAGAGAGCAATAACACTATTATAAAATAATAATTACACCCACCATATGGCTGGCCTGCACACAAATCCTATACTGGAAAAGAAGGATGCCTGCTGTGAGGGTTGAATTGAAAGATGCAATGCTGGAAGGTAGTAAAAAGTCAGGAATTACCTTTTTGATTCAGCTCAGCTCATACCTTGACATAAGAGAAAAATTATAGAGACAAACTCTGACCACACACAGAAGCTGGGTGTTCCACACTCTTCCAGTAAGCCCAACTACAACATGCTTTCACAGGAGGGTGTAAGAGGCACAGCATTTGTATCGAAGTGCATGGCTAGGGCACTGACAGGCATTAACTGCAACAGTTTAGAGGGAAAGAAGCCACTGGAGAAGGAAAATGTGTACTGTTAGGATGAGGAACCTATTGTATAACCCACACAGTTCTCTGCCCCACAACTGTGTCCTAGAGGACAGCAGAATTTGGCTCAGCCCCAGTTACTGCACCCTAGTCAGTATTCAATATTCACAAAAATATACTGCTTTGTAAAATCTTATGGCAAAGGCAACCAATTCCTCAAAGAATAAAACTAAGCTAGTTCAAAAACCACTTGGGCAAAATTCAAGATTAAACTGATAATGCACAAGGGAGTTCGGCTGCTTCCCTGTGTGGCACTATTTCCTTCCACATCAGTCTAGAAACTCCTCAGGCATTTACTAATGCCATTTCTCCCCGTCTCAAATCTCCCCAAAGGTCACCACTGTTTGCATCACCTGCAGGAAGCCGATCCCTAAGAGCCTCTACGTTCAACAGCAAATGGGAGATAGCAAATATTGATTTGCTTTTAAATACTGTTTATTCTGTTGTTGTAGAACCAGTTATGAATAATCCTCTGAGGCACACCACCACGGGGCTGGGCACTTCAAGGAACTATGAAATATGGAAGCTGATTTGAGTAGAACACTTGGCAGTGTGTAATTACATAGCTTCAGGAAACTGCTTGATTTGCATGTATGGATATTACTCCCAAAGCAAAGCAGAAGGTCACTTGAATTTGCTTCCAAACCTATTAGCATTTCATCTAGGATATCATCATCAAATGACGTTAAAACCTTCACAACAGGCCAAGCTGGCTTGTAGATCCACTTACAACTTACCTTCCAGACATCTTGCCAAGTTCCAGTATTATAATAAGCACAAAATCCAGCTTCCTTGTTTCTACCACAGGCTTAGCCTCTATAGATACGTGTGCTATTAACAAGAAGCAAGTCTTCAAGATGGAAAGCTGGTGTTGGCCACCTAGCTGTGACAGAGGATGCTTTAACCACCCTTGGCTACCGAGGCAATAACTTGCCAGGATAAGTGCCCCATATTCACTTCATAAGTACTCAGTGGCCACCACAGAACCAGTTCATAATGTGCACGGCTCTGGATGTATCCCAGCATTTACCAAAGTCTTTGATCTGGAGAAAATGACACTTCTTATTACACAACAAAAACATATGGGAAAATGTATGATAATTAAATACTACAGCCTAACTCCAAAGTGCATCATGGTTCAGACACCTGAAGTCTTGGGAAATGCAAATTCCTCTCCTTCTGCCTTCCTCACCCCCAGGCCCCCATTCATAAAGTTAAGCAATCAATCAGTCTCTAATGAACACACATTGAACAATCTACTTTTGAACTCCAGGCCACTAAATGAAATGAGAACTGGATTTTAAACTGGGCTTCATGGTGTTCCTGCACTGTGACGCAGCCTAGGTATTTCTGATTACTAGGCATCATCCTAATGAATCTGAATACTCTTTTCTCTGCAAATAGTGTTCACAAAAGAAGCCCGACTGACATCTCAGAAAATAGACTTTACCTAAAATTGCTCATTTGAGATGATGATAGATACAAGTAATTGCCTACAGGCAAGTAAAGACCATGCCATTAGTTACAGTACATGGTCAGGCACGATCAGGATGTTGATGATAGATACCGGATCCTTACAACCCTAAGGAAGCACAGATCCTTGTCCGGGAGACCTTCTACTGTTCAAACACGATAGGAGGGACAAAGTTCAGGCGCACAGCCCAAGGATGGAGCACAGGCAAGCAACACATCTGACACGGGAAGGATGATTAAAGGTGTAGTGTAAAAAAAGTGAAAGGGGGGTGTGCAAGGGACACTGGGTGCGGGGGTAGCAACTGACAGCAAAAGAACTGGAGAGTTTAAGATGAAATGTGTAAAGTAGGGCAGGGGAAAGTGCAGTTAAATTTGGTACTTTTGTCCCATCTCAACACAGAGTTACATTAAACACACTGAAGTATGAATGCTCAGAGACATAATTTCTATTATATGTTTTCACAAGAGAGTGAAAAAACAGCTCACAACATTCCTCTCGTGTATATGGTGCAGTCCAGCAACACTGCTCTGTGAGCACTCAGTACTTGCACATAAAAATCTCCATATTTGTAGAAGTGTGAATTTTAAAGGCTTAATCAAAATATAAGGAATAATTTTAGCCAAATTGCCCACAAAATTAATTTTATAAGCTTATGAATTCCTGCGAATTCTCTATTTTCCTTGTGCTTAAGAAACCCCCAAACAGCTTAGAAGATTAATATAAATTTTCTGTTTGATCTATACAGGGGCTGAAGGCTTTGCTGTGTACCATATGCCAATTTGATGTAATCTGGAGCACATGAAATATTAAATCTTAAAGACTTTGGTTTTCTAAAGGAAACATTAACTACACTATATAACACGAGTCTGCTCTCAAGTTACCTCTTATGAACAGGGCCTCTAAGCCCTCCAGATGAAGTTGTTAAGTTAATTGTTTGTTGAAACTGACCCATTTATTAGGGTCCTTATTAAATTTCTACGGCAGGTGTTGAAAGCTTGAGGCTTTTTCATTCCATCAAAGTTGCAGAGTCCAAGTCTTATTGGTTCAAAATTCTTTAAAACTCAGGTTGGTGCTGCAGAACACAAACACTGTAAGATCCCAAGCATTACATTTTCATTAGCTGCAGCTAAACAGGTTTCTTTTGGACTTCAGTGTCTGGTTATAGCAAAATATTTACTGCTGCAATTGGTGTATTAAGATTACATGCACCAGACAAATATTACAGGATGCATATGAGATTTCTAAAAAACCCTTAGTGCATTCAATCCTCATAATGTCTGAGACAGATGTTTCTCTTAACAAAGAATTAGATGAATTTACTTGTAAATTCTATTGGGCTTTGGAAGAGAAATCCTACATAAAATATTACTATTAGAGGGATTTCTATTTTCCCTTGAAAACTAATTTAGTAGTGGCAGATGGTAAAGATTCCCCTCCATGTACCCTTCAATCACAAAGCAAACATCTTTGTTCGCATGACTCTTCATAGATATGGGAAATGTTATAGAAGAGATTAACAAAAATTCTCATTTACATACCAGGAATGTTATGAAACAAAATCTGACAAGGTTAAAAAAGAGAAATACAATTCTGTTCTGAACACAGAATGAAACAGACATCAGTGTTTACTGTGAAGATTGCTGGACCCAAATAAAGTATTAATTAGGTCAAATTCAATGGGTTTGAAATTGATCTAACAAGTGACTTAAGTGTTGATCCAGCAAGGAGTTTTCAGGCTGTGCAGAGCACCTCTTGTGGTTTATTACACACTGTTCAAGGATCATAATACCTCCTTCTGCATATGCAAAGAAACAGGATTTGCTGTTACCAGAAATTGCCATTAGGAGAAATGCAACAACAACCAATAGCATTGTGGTTCAAGAGCTGTTCCTTGCACAGAGTTCATGATGTTCCAGTGCTGTTTGCTGCACTAATACTGGTTTCTCCAAATGGTTCACCTCCTGGGACTACTGATGTTTCTCGAAGGGGCTGTGGTCCCCAGCTCTGCAGTGGGCAAAATATCCCACCCCTGTCATTGCTGGCATACTGAACTCTGCTTTACAGCACAATGCTTAACTTCAATTTCAACCTCTTGCACCTTTTCTACCTACTTGAGTATATCCTGTCCAGTTCTCTGCACTTGCTCAAAAATAAAATCAGGAGCGCCCTTTTGAAACTAACAAAATCACAGTTGCCATGTTCAGCCAGATACCAGTTAGCCCCATCTTATCAGTCAGAGAAATGGCTCTTGAATCAAGTTCACACTGACATGGTTTTACTAGCACAGATCTTTTCCTCCCACATGGAGAAGAATGTCCCACAGCCATATCAGTATCTGCACCACTATCTATGTATCATTTCTAAGTGATCCCTGGCAAGATGTCCATTCTCATCCTGTGGCGTCTAAAATGAAAAATACATCATCTTCCAGAAACCATCCTACATCCAGCAAGTAAGGGCTAGTCACAGAGTCCAGTCCATTCCATCTCCACATTTACCTTTACTTGCTAGGGCAAACCTAGAAAGCTTAAACTGTGAAGTATTCCTTATTCTTCACATTTTTTCATTTCCAGAGAGGGAAAAAAAATCTTTTTGGCTGGTTAACTTTGTTGAGACATCACAGTCTGAAATGCAGTAAGATATTCTGCTATACATCAGATCTGACAACACTGCTAAAGCCTGAATACTTTGAGATGAGCAAAGAAGCCAAACAAAACCCACATTATATGTCAGGGTTATTTCTTGACATTCAGAATCAGATGAGAACTAGCAAGTGCCCAGAGTCCCACTGTTTCCTATATTTGTCAGTTAATGTTAATAGGTTGGTGGCTAACTGTATTTTTATGTATTTGAAACCACTGTAATTCAATTTGCGAGTAGAATGAAGAAAATGCAGGCGCAGGGCACCAGCAACACATCCACTTTCCATAGAAGAGTCCCAGGCAGTTTCCTGGGCTTCTTTAGACAAACCAGTCTTTAACACAAAATTTGAACTCTCTCTATTGTTAAACAGGCTCTTTAAAGCACCACAGGATGGTACAGAAAGGCTGAGAAGACAATTGCCAGAGGTGTATAATCTTCTTCAGAATTTGCCTTTACCTGTGGGAAACTTAAAAGACATTACTTTCATTTTCTAAAATCAGGTAAGGAAAGGCAACCACAAATGTGTCACAGAACTGCCTTGCAGAAGCCCTGAAATCACAAAGAATTGCTTGCTGGGGTGCCAATGGCTCCTGGATTTCTCTTTCCTGCTTCCCCACACACATCAAGATTACCCAGCCAGTACATCATCCAAACCAAGGAATGCTTACAAAGCCTTCTGGACACCACAGCACTAGAAGAGGTTCAAAAGTAAAACTTAATTATATGTGTGCAGTACTGCAAGAGCAGTAATAAAAGCCAGAAAGAGTAACCCAGTGCAGGGACCACCAAAACCTACTGGTGTGCTCAAGAAATGGAGTGGCCTCGGATGGGTCTCCCTAGTGAGAAATACGCAGAATCCAGAGTCACACTGCCTTCTGCCTCTCTCCCACTTAGTCATCCTTTTAATGTCCCTTTTCAAAGCCAATAAGCAGCACAGAAGAAATAGGGTGAGTAGCATGATAATCAGGTGAATATTGGAAACATGCAACTCTTAAGAGCAAAAGATTGAAGAGATTTATGGAGATTAATATTAACTAGAGAAAAAATCCTCTGGCTTTGGGGGAATAAGCAGATGCTTTGTTCATTGTGGGCCAGACATGTGATCTCAAATAGAGGGTACAAGACTCTTTGGAGAGATAGAGAGGAAAACAAAACCGAAAACAACATAAGTGGCAGGAGCTACACTATATAAGGTGCTGTATTGCAGCACAAAGCAACCACCACTCAAATATGGATGAAGGCAGACTGCAGGCTGCCAAAGTTGGATTAAAATGGGTAAAAAGCTGAACCACAGTAGAAATCCTTTTTAAGATGCATTTTATAAAATGCAAGAGCTTAGCAGTGATCAGTACATGCTCCTGAGGAGTTGCCATTTGATGTAAATGACCTGTTGGGAGGTATTCTAGGAGGCTTCAAGAGAGATACTTCTGCTTTTCTAGGAAAGGGTGGCATCACAGAAGAAGTTATGGGCAGACCAAGGATGGCAAAATTCTGAGTGTTCAGCGAAGTCAATCACGCAGTCTCCCCCACAAGATTCCAAGCCTGGCCCCTCCAGCACTAACGCAGCTTTGTGGGCAGCACAGCAGAAAGCCTGGTCCCCTCTGCACCCAGGTGAGCACTGCTTTAGGTAGCACAGCGAACTGTGAGCTGCAAGTCCTGGGCATTATTCTGGGTGATGCTATCTAGCTACCAAAAGTGAGCAGAGAAATTCTTTTTCTGAAATCAGTAGCAGTCTTTCTTTTGCTCCAGCAGGCTTTAAGCAGGTTATAATGTATGAAGATAGTTCAGAAATAGTATTGGCACATCTTACCAATTAATTAAAACTAGAAGGTATCAGAAAAAATCTTGGACTGGGTTTTGATTAAGGCCTGCAGTAACACTCAGAATCCCAGTTTTTCCTGAGTCTCCCAGAATGTGGAAATGCAGCCCTCAAGTGACTGAGTGATGCTCTTGATGGAGCTCTACATTTTTAGCTCTATGCCTGAAGGCAGGTTTCAACAAATCTGCCAGGATGAAAACCCAAGGAAGAGCAATGTGCATATGAGCTCTCTTGTTCTGAGGATCCAACAGTAAAATAGTACCATTTTATGGCATTAAACTAGTGAGCTGTAGACACTTCATGCATCTTCAAGACTGACACCGACATGCCTCCTCCCTTTGTTATTAAATAGTTCACCTGTAGCTTCCAGGACAACCATTACCTCTCTACCTTGCTATTTTTTGCAACTCTTTTCCAAATTTCAAATGAGAACATGGCAGGAACCATGAAAATTCACACTCTGTCCTTCATAGCCAACATGGTACATCCACTCAGAAGGAAAAGCAAACATAAAAGGATTTGGATTTAAGTGCCAAGCAAATATTTGTGTTGTTTACAGACATTTCCAGAAACAAAATTTATCAGAGACCCATGCCTCATGTACAGTACTACCCATAGCAAGAAAAACTTCTTTCAAGCAAAAACCTGTTACTTCATAACTATACTCTGTGTTTGCACTGTACCTTCAACCTAATCAGCTGTCATCCTCCTTATCAGACTTTTCCATCCTTGGGGACAAGACACAGCAGTGTCTTCTGTTACAAAGAAGCAAATAAGAGCAGCAAGAACTTCAGGGACCGATTACCACACAAGCAACAAGCCCTTCCTTTAATACACTTCGCAGTGCTCATATGGCATCATCACATTTTTCCAAAAGGCCGGTTTAAAATTTAAAAAAAAAAAGGCTTATGGAAAGAACATGTATTTTGTTGCTTTGAACTGGGTCCAACATGCGTAGTGATCCCTCCTGAGATGTGTTTAAGAGATACACTTCAAAACGGGACGTAAGCCATTTATTTGCTATATTAGCTTGTACTCAGAAGAAGTTAATCTGATATTCCAGAGAAAGGTGGACCTTCCAATATACGTCATAGTCCCTAGCAAGAGGAATAAAGGCATTTTGGCCAGAGAGGGAGGGCCAGCACAAGGGAGGGCGTCAAGCCATGGTTTGGCAGCAGAGCTGGCCTATTGTGCGCAGCAGCCCTTGGCCCAAGAGCACTGACATATACAAACACTATCACATGAGATCACTCTTGCTCCCTACGTTGCGCTGCCTTGCATCTCTCAACCCAAGCCCTAACAACAGCATTCTGGTTAGTGCATGTTCCTCCTGGTTTTTTATCCATTTGCCATATCAAATCAGGAATGTTGTGCGATGGGAGTAACACAGAGCATGAGGGCTGACAGCATTCCTGCTGCTGTAGGAGTCAGAAGAGCTCTAATCAGTCAGCTTCTCCTCTGCCTCTTTTTCCTCTCTCTGACAGGCACACCTGCCAATTTGAGCCCAGAGGAATGCCGGTATGTGCTGGACATGGTTAATAGGTGATACCTGCACCTTCTTTAGGCCTCCAGTTACCTTTAGAGCTGGAATGTGCGTGCTCTCCAACAGGAAAAATCAGTACCTTTGCCTCCATTTTTCTTGATCCACAGGACATGAGATAGATGGATGGATGAACAGAATAGGACAGTGAGGACACCGCTGCTGTCAGGACTACACACTCCAGTTCCTTATGGCAACTGAACTGGACAATCCAGTAAAATAGGAAGAGACACCAAAAGCATAAGGAAGGCTTCACTGCACACAGACCTTGGTATCTGAACACCTTCTCACCAACACTGAGATCAGGTGAGCTAGTACAAGCACGGGCATTGCACTGCGGGTGACGGGATGACAAGATCTCCTCACTCAAGCCCTGTCCATGCTCAGACCTAGAGACTTCAAAGCTGTTTTAGGACTGTTTGTATGTGACTTGTATAAGATTCTTTTATAAGAAGCCCAGGTATGTCACAGAGCTGTGTTAGAGCCAGGACAGAGCCATTCTGCCTTTGCATGGTGCTTTCAGCTGAGAAGCTTTTGCAGATGGTCATGGTCCTGTGCAGCAATCAGTGCCTTGGCCTTGCTTGCCATCCACCAACTGCTTAGTTTTGAGAGCCTGGTTTTAAGTCCAGACACTTAACTCTTGTGAGGAGTTTCTTCCCTTTAGAGCTGTATGAAATGATTTAAGGCAAACAAAACATTTCAGAAATATGAGACATGACTCAGGGATTTTGAGAGCCAGAGTTCACATCTCCCCAATATGTGTCATTTCAAGATCATGGAAAGACATTATTAAGTATTTCAAGGGCTCTGGCAGGCTTGAAGTGTGCATGGCAATGAGCACCATCAAAGCACTTGCAGCACCCATAGTACAAGCAAAGTCAGACCAGAGAATTGAGAATTGATGTAATGATCATACAGTCAGTTCCCCTCAGGATTAGAAACACAATGAAATCTTCATAGAGAAAAAAAACCCAGGAATGCAATACCTGATTGCAGCCTCTTCCATGGCAACAGGAAAACACCAAGTCTTTAAGCAAAAGATGCGACTTTGAAACTGAGGTATCATTAAAGAAAATAAAATTACTCTCAATGCAAAACAGCATTTAGACTCTGCTACAAAATGTTTCTAGGAAGGTCATGGATACCACAGTATGACCTCTATAAAAAAATCCTATGTAAAGTATGTCAAGGAGAAAGCTCAAAATCTTAAATGCCTGCAGGAATTCCTTTTGGACCTTGGGCAAATTTTAATGCTCTGTGTCTCTCATCTGTAACAGTGGAATCATTCACTCTTTGAAGCCAACTTGAAATTGAACCCACAAACACTGACTGCAAAGTCAGGCCCTAATGTTTAGAAAATAAGGAATTCATAAGATGACTTTCATGATGCATCTATCCAACAATATCACAACTGCTGATCAATAACATCATTTGCACAGCCAACGAAGGAATGCCAACAGGACTTGAAACAACAGTGTGCCTCTCTTGTGCTAGTTTTGTTTGCACCTGTATAAGGACTGGCCCCAGTGCAGTAAAGCTGTAAAGACAGAAACATGTTTTACCTACTAACCCTGGACGTTACTGATACTGGAAGTAACAGAGGAGAAAATGTTACAACTGAACTTCATCAGCAGGCCATTCTTCCCTTGCTCACCAACATGACATTCATAAGAAAGTCACCAGAAAAGTCAGGATGGGAATTTTGTTTTAGTGTAACTTCACAGAGACTTTTCATGGTTACACTTTAGTTTATTATTTCCATTAATAATATGACTGCAATTTAGCTGCAAGAATGGCTTTGAAAATATACCTTCTCTATTTCAATTTATTTATACAGCTGCAGAATTACACTGTTTAACTTTTCTTTCTTAAGTGGATTTCCTTTGGCTTTGGCTCCCATTTAATAAAGTGACGAGTTTACTGAAAACAGCCTTTGCAGTTTCAGTGGATTAGTATGGTAAAGCCTAACTTGATTGAAGAATAACTTTGCTCCATGTTGCTTTACTGCCAGTCAGCTCACACTGTTCCCTACAGCTGCGTCTGGCCGACAGACTGGTAAGTTCACTTTTTGTTTGTTTTCAAATGGTCAGCAACAGCAACACCGATAACATGCACACTCTTCATTTTCACGTTTTGTGGTGTGTGCAGAGTAGGTGGGAATCCTCTAAGTGGAGACACATTGTCAGAAGAGGGCTTTGCTGCTCTGCTGGAGATCAGCAGTTGATAAAAGCAAAGAAAGCGTGTATGGACCAAAGACAGCAATATAATTACTTACAATTCCATGCCAGATGAAACACGTGGGTGGCAATTAAGTACAAAAAGCTTGTCAGAAATCCCTAAGCACATAATTTAATCAGGATTTGATGCTATGACACCACAACATGCTGCACACCTCTTTAAGGCCTGCAGAGCCTTCATCCCTCACTCCTGTCACATCCTGCAGCATTCTGGGCACAGCTGTGTACCACAGAGGCTCTTCCTTGACAGCACCCACAGCTCAAGATAAGCATCAGGATTTAGCTTTTATTTGTCTGCTAAAACAAACAGACTTAATCTGTAGATCATTTTATTATATATAAAATAATAAATAATAGTTACTCTGTTCTTTCAACACTGAAAAGGTTTAATTTTATAGCTGTTTTTTGTAGGATGGTCACATTAAACCTCACACGTGTAAGCAAACAAAGACTCTTTGACATTAACAAAGAAGAAAGGACCATGGGTCATTCAAATTCCCAAGACAAATATTGTCTGCCTTTCCTACCTTGGCCAGAAAATTAAGAATAGAGATAACTGTTGACTCTTACAAATGCCAGTATTGGCTCATATGTCTCTGCTGGAAAAACAATAACCAATTGATTTACTTCCGTGACCACTGAACATAGGATTTTAAAGCTTAATTATATAAATCCTTCCACTTATTCATTTTCAGACAACTCTCTCCATTAAAAAAAAATTAAAATATATAATCAGGTATAGAAGTACAGTTATCTAGCGAAGGGCATATTTTTGTCACAGACAACATCCAGAGAAGTAAAAACTTTGAGTTTATGAATAGATTAAAATTTACAAACTAATGACAAAAAGTACTTAGACAAGTTCATAGTATTTACGGTTTCAACAGAGATCTCCTTGCATAAAGAACATAAACTTTGCTTACTAAGTGAGATACAGCAGTTTTCCAGAGAACTTCCCTGGTAAGGAAGATACCAAGGGGTTAAGACATTAAGTAATCTGGTTTCAGAAGGAATTGCCAGTCAAAGGAAAAACTTTCTCCTGGTATAGACTGACCATTTTCCCCTGGATTTTTAGACTCTTATAAAATTGATCCATGCAATTTCAGGATCAAACATAAGAAATTGTCATTATGCTGATTTTACAAACAAGTTACATTTGATTGATTTGTCTGATGTCATACAAGAAGCCAAGTTACGTCTCAAGCCTTGCTCTTTTAAATCAAACTTTGCATGGTATGCCAGGATATGCTTAGAAAGTGCTGATTTAATTTGATTTGATTTGAGTTGCTATGCAAGAGATGGGTCTTTAAAATGCAGCTTGTGTGGGCCCTTTTCTTAATGAAATCCACTGAGATACTGAACTCCACAGTTAAAACAGGTTGATATATATATATATCCATATAGGTTTGAAGCGAATGAATTTGGAGCAGAATGTACTTGCTATAAAAAGTAAGGGGAAAAAAAAGTCTTCAAACTTAACATTTGTCCCAAGAGTCACATAAAATTTCAAGTCTCAGGGTTGTCTTCCAGGGAAACTAATGTTTCCCTGGAAACATGTTTCTAAATACAGTTGCTCCACTCACATCTTGTACTAACAGTTCGTTCTTCAAGTAGAGAGATGGGCTAATCAATGCTCAGTTAGTATCCCTGAAACTTGCCCACTCTAGTCAAATCCCACAATTTCTCAGGATCCACCTATTTTTAATAACTTAACAACATGATGTAACAAACCTAACCTGTGGTTCAAGTTACTTCCAAAAGTCAGTGCATGCAAGTCCTCATCTCGTATTTTTGCAGTAGCCCTAACACATTTTTAACGTCTGGCATAAAAATAGAGATGCACTCCTGCTAATTACTCTTCAAGTCTGAGACAGCTGGTGCTCAGCCAGGTACCAGAGGCATTCCAGGAAAGGGACTGTATCCTGACTTCATATCATGCCTGGCACGCTGGAGCACCAATCACTTCTAGAGAAAGATCCAGAGCTGTTCCAGCTAAGCTATGATGAATTACACATTTCTGAGGAGCTCCTGGGAACCAGTGGAGGAAATCTGTGAAGTCACCATGGTGTGTGGTTTACCTCCTTACCCAGGCACTAATGTAAGCATTAGTCCCAGTTTCCTCATGGATAAAGCATAAATGCTGGTGAATATTTCACTTCTAGAGTGCAAGAAGAAAGAGCTGCATATTTCCAGCATTCCTTCTGGTTACCCTGCATTGAACTGCTTGCCAAAATCCACCTACAACTAGGAGGCAGTGCTGGTCCTGGCATGTTTCCTAACAAGATCTCCAAGTTGCAGTGGGTTTGGCAGAGTGTAATTGATGTCTTGTGTCTCTGCCTAGGAAGAGCTGGCTCTGGAAAAAAGTGGATGGGTGATGCCAGCCTTTGCCCTGTCATCTTTATGCTTTACCAGAACATAAGTGCCAGAACACATCATGCTAATCTCTTGTGACTACTTACCTGGCAGATGGATATTTTTGATGACAAACAATTCTTTTATCTTTTGATATGAGTGGTGGCAAGAGTAAGGTTTTTTGATCTGAAGAAACAAAGACTTAAGATTTAACAGAATAATTTTTTCTCTTTGTGCGAGGTGTCTCATGAGTGGCACTGAAAGAGTAATTTGCTGTCTTTTCCAGCAAAAGAACTAAGGAACATCAAATGAAAACACCAGGACACAGATTTAAAAACAAAACTAAGGGAATTGCCTCTTCACATAGTTGCACTGTTGAAGTCCTCATAGCCAGATGCTGAGGATTCAACACATTAAGTGAGAGCTTAGGGGGAGACACAGTCACAGTAGGAAAACTGACCAGCAAACTCTCTCCTGGCTCTGGAAGTCCTTGTTTTGCAAATGGCTGCAGACTAGATGAGGAAGTTGTGAAAACTCTTGCCCTTTTCTTATACTAACTATATACTAGTAACTATACTAGCATACCCCTTTGGCAATTGTCAGAGAGAGATACTTGGCTGGGCAGACCTTTTTGTGAGTACATGCCTCCAGCACATTCTCCTATCAGGTACTGCCGTGGACGAGTCTCAGCTGAGGGACAGGTCAGAGAGAACCTGGAGTGAAGGCACTCTGACATATTCTAGGCTGAAGCAAGAGACCACTTTGGATAAAAGGCCCTGGGAGGTAGAGAAAAAGTGAGAAACCTTTGCATTTTCATGCTCACAGAGCAATGGGAAGGCAAGAGGCTTGGGTTTGGTTTTCCTTTTCACGACTGCCTGCTCTGTCCAGTCTAGAGTAGGACTTCCACTACTGCAGGTAAGTAGATGATTGTTACCATACTTGACATCTATTTACAGTCTTCTTTGCATGACTTTGTATGGTCCCACCCTTAGATGGACTGAAACATTAAAAAAAAAAAAATCAGGGAGAAGGAAGGACCTGGATAAAACACCCCTTTTGGCTACATGCTCCAAGAGCCTTTCACTCACTTTTACTGATAAAAAGTAACACACCTTGTTAAAGTCAACTGCTTTAACAAATTACTTTATTAATTTAAAATGTACTAGCCTACTTATAAAACAGCTGGCCTTGTTAAACCAGCTGTCTGTTAATAAAGAAGCCCTGAAAAATTTCTGCAGTGTATGTCTTAGAGGGTGTATCTATCACAGAGCCCACGGGTGGGAGAGAAGTATTGCCATCCCAAGCTGGACACACAGAAAAACCCCTACAGGAAGCATAAGAACCAAAGTAAATAAACAGGTCTCCTGTCACACCCTGAAGGTTGCCACCACCCAATGCTTGCCAAGGAAAGCACACTCCAGATACGGGGCCCTTCCTGACTGCCACAATTACTCCCAGAAACAGGTCTAATCCATCAGACTCCAGATCTCTATGGGAAATCAAAAGCCAGAAATAAAGCCAGGAAAGTAACACAAAATTATTCTCAGACAGGTCACCACAGAGAATATTTTTAAACCAGAAACAGTCTGCTCAATGTGGACTAGAAGCAAAGAGCAGTTACTTTCTCTTACCCTCACAGTGAGCACTATTTCAGTGATGCCAACATCCTCTGGAGATTTATTTCTCCATCTCCTTGCTGATCTGTTTATCTTAGCCTGACCCCTAATTGCTTCCTGGAGATCAGAAAATGCCACTTCTGCCTGCTTTGCCTGGGGCTGTCCCTGCTTTCCCTTGGGCTGACTAGGTTGTATGAACACCCCTCTTCTTTCCCTCCGTTCATCAGAAGAGCTTTTTGTAGTGAAGTGCAGGTTTGCTGAGCAGCTAGGGATATGGAAAATGCTGCTATTAAAGGTTTTCCTAACAATGTAATTGCTTGACAGACAAGGTCACATACTTTACACATCAACTGAGTGTTTCGAAAGAAACCTGCTGCTTCCATAGATGTCAGCACCTACTGTCCAATGTTCTTACTTTTGGCCTGTAAAAGCATCTTGGGACTTTTGGAATAAGCTCTGGGCAGAGAAGTTATCAGTCAAAGACAAGAAAAAAGAATTTTAAGCAAAGAACTTGACTCTGATAAATTCTGTGGGTTTGGTGATATATGAGAATGTTCTTTCAATTCAAAGCATCTCACTGCTGCCTCTGTTCTTTATCCAAAAGGACTCTGTGTATGAGTTGAGGAAGCAGCTCAGTTCTTACTGAGGAAGCGCTGCGACTACTCATGACCTACACACAAGGTGCATATCCAAGCACTTTTCCCACAAAGCCACCTGTGCTGCACTCCCAAGGACACATCCCCTTCAGTCTGTCTGCCACCCCTTGCAGTTCCTGGGCAGGAACTTCTCATGCTGTAGTCCTTAAACTTCAAATGATCTGCACTGGTCTGGACACACTCATCAGCAGTTTCTTATGGCTTCGAGACTTTGTATTCACTTCAGACATAGAGGTGAGAAGGTAGAATCGATCTGCACTAAGGATTGCTGTCAGTAACCAATTTTGGAGAAGACCTTTCTTCAAAAAGTTTATATTTTCTCAAGCTGTAACACAGATCAATGAGAAGTTGATGGCCAATAATGGCACACCTGAATTTTTGCCTTCAGTTTGGAAGCACCAACTCATGCATTACCTTCAAATGCCCTTCTGGTTCTTACTTGAAATTGTACAAAAACATCCCTGAAACCAAGTTACACGGTCTGTAGTTGTCTGTACTGAAGAGCTTCACAGGTGTTCTAGCTAGCTCTGCACACCACTATGCTCATTCTGGCTGAATGCTCATTCCAGTGAAACCCTCTGCCCTGAATGGAGTTGGTGGTATGAGCAGTATCTGACATATCAGTCCTTGGAAATGGATGATTTTTGTCCTCTACTCTTCTGCTTTAGAGAAAAAAGGAAGCTCCTTCCTCATTATGGATTTACACGCCCAGTGAGGCCTAATTCAAACCCACATGTCCTCTGGGTGCCCGTTTGCAGATGCACGTCCTTGTGCTCCACATGGCCCCTGCCAGCGTCCCACATCACCGTCCCAGATTTGTACCCTCCTGCCAATTCGTCTCAAAACTGCAGAAGTCCTCACAGCTAACCCAGTTCTGTCGAAATAATCCCCATTTGCTGAACCACCCATGCAGCCACAGCAGCCGAGCCAGGGCAGGAGGTCCCCGGGGTGCAGCAGCAAAGCGGCTCCCGGAGCAGCCATGGAGCACCAGCCTGCCCCGAGCCCGGCATCCCAGAGCCTGCAGGCACCAGGGCTGCCCCACGGGACTCCTGCCAGCGTGGGGCATGGGGGGAACTGCCCTCCCTTCCTCCCCCTTTGCCCCGACCCGCAAGTTTTACTCGATAATTCGCGTGCCACTGTCTAACATATGCACACTGGATAAGATGCTACTTTTTCTTTGTTAATCTCTTCGAGCTCCTTTAATTGCAGCCTGGAAGCTTTCTCCAGACTAGTGGCTGGCATTATTTTATCCTTTCCCTGAAGAGTTCAGCTGCCTTTGCGATTTACAGGCATTTCTCTAGGGCTGAATCTCAATTTTTCCTGGGATATGGAGTCACATGTTCCACAGATTATCCCACCATCCATCCTCCTTCTGCTTCTTGAGTCAAGTCAGAAAAGAAAAAAAAAATATGCATACTTCTCTCTCCCCAAAAAGTACACTCTATCCCATTAAAAACTGATGCAGCATGTACTTTGAACAGCAGAAATAAATCCTGCAGATTCACCAGCTTGTCATTTGCTCCCCCATTCTACCACTAGACAACAATATTAAGTGAGGTTTTTTAATTCTTTTTTTTGCTATGGTCCTCTCTGCACTCTACTTTTTTCCACATGCAAGCAAGCATTATTTGCCAAGGAACCCCTTTCTCCACGTAGTTTCTGCTGGATGCGCAGCCCTTCTAGTTATTGTTACTTTGCTTTCCTATTCTATTCTTTACTTGTTAAATTGATTATTTGATTCTATTACACATACCATGTACCAGAAAATATGTTTCAGAAAGGATCAGAAAAGGTTGGTTTCAGAAACACCTTGGCTAATTCCAAGACCATCTTGTCTTGTGTCTCCTGAGGTGCACACAGACTCTTGTGAGGCTCTCCAAATTCCTCCCCTCTGTAACCTGAGTTTCTTCCTCAAAAATGAACGCAAACTGCTCCATGTTGCTTTTGAGCAGTTCTTGTGTTTCCTTGTAAACCTGCTACATCTCTGTATCTTTTCCAGGTTTGATAATTTGAAATTCAGTAGGAATGTAACTTTACACCATTGTGTCAAAAATTGACCTCCTTTTATTTGAAGGCAAACAAAAACACGTGGGTGAAAATCACAGGCACTTGCATTTTTTTCTTCATGCGTATGAAAGGCAGATGGAAGAGCAAGCACAGCAGACCAATATTCTAAATAATTCAGGGACATGAAAGGTTCCTCTACAGAAGCATCATTATGTTTTAAAATGCTTTCAGTTTAAATGCTTTCAACAATTAGGAAACAGCTGTGCAGGCCACTTCTTTTAAAAGCATCACTCTCATCAATAAACACAATATTCCTCAGCTGACTAAATGCTATTTCTTAGGATTTCCAAAAGGACCACTGACTCGTGTTGCATAATTTGGGTATGACTGCTTAATAGGATTAATCAGCAGCTCAGAGTTTCTGGGAAGTGTGCAAGTGCTATACATCAAAAAGAACCATGCAACTGCAGTGTGATGGAAAATAACACTTTCCATGACCAAAGGATTCTGGGTGAAAGGAAGGAAGGAAAAAAAAAACCGAAGGATTTATGCACAGTATTAAGTAAATATCAGTCTGTAGAATTTACCTTTGGAGTAATGTCAGCATCTCAGATATTTTTGTAGCTCCAAAGAAGTAGCATCCAATTCAATTCACTGAAGCATTAAGCTTCTGTAAGTTTTGGTTAAAGTTACACTGAGCTGTCAATTGTTTTTTGAAAATGCTAAGTGTACTGAGTTTTACTGAATCATAATCCATTAGATCTGTTGATTTTTTAAACTAGTTCATTCTCTCTACCTATCAGAATGAATTATTTTGTATTATAAACCCCCAAATCTAATACTGTTACATGCAAAATATCCTTCAAGGATATAAGACCTGAAGCCACATCTGCAGAGAGACACCTGAGACTCCTCTCTTGGCACAGAAGCAGGAAAGGATAAGGAGGTGCCACAGGGAGACTGGTGGTGTTCACGGGAAAGCACAGATACCCTGGTGCACCTCTGGAGCCCCAAGCATTATTTGAAGATTTTGGGTCACCTACATGTTGGGAGCCCAAGCAATATACCTGTTGCCTAGCAAACCATTGAAATTATTCACTGGGTATTTCTTTAGTAAGCTGCCAGTGTTTTCTGGATGTGTTTGTTTAATTTTTTTTAATAGGATTACTTTGATCATCTTCTATTCCTTTGTCAATTTAGCTTTTATGCTGCATTCTAAAACAGCTGAAGTACTTGCTTAAAGCTTTCAGAAAAACACTCCTACTCTTTCAAAAAATGTCATTTTTAAACATTTACTGATGTTCCAAGACACATGACAAGAAATGCAATTAGAGACACTGTGATTTTCCCCATATGCATTCAATTTCCCTATTCCTCACCGTAACTTGGGTCCCAAGTATAGGTTATGTAATTTTCCCAGAAAATCATTCAAAAAGATACTCTTAATGCTGGGCTGAGGCTGTTTTCCCTAGCCAAGAGTTTGCCTCCTAAAACCTTTTCAAAGCAAAGTCATTTTTTAGTTCATTTTCATTATCTTCAGAGATAAACATAATAACATAAGCAGCAAAGAACAACACTGTAGTTCAACAGTACAGTAAATCCTTCCTAAAGCTTGCTGGAACCAAATTTTTTTTAAAACCCACATCATACAAAATGCCAAACTAATATAATCTTAACCTAGCAGCTTTCTTATGTAAAAAAAGTTGCAAGTTAACTTCATATCTCCAAGTTTTAGATCACATCAGTTATTGTCCGGTGTTCTGCAGCCAGCAGGTCAGTGCAGAGTTGTCAAACTCTTCATTGCACATTCTGGCAAATGCAGCAGAGAAGTGGATGTGAGCCCACGAGAGATCTCGATTACTTCTGCATTGTTTTATCATACAGTAAATTATTACAGTAAATTATTTTACAGTATTGTGTTTCCTCATAAACATGCTACATCTCTGTCTCTTTTCCAGGTTTGATAATCTGACATTCAGTAGGAATGTAACTTTACACCATTGTGTCAAAAATTCACCTCCTTTTCCTTGAAGGGCAAGGAAAAAACGTGGCTGAAAATCACAGGCACTTTCATTTTTTCTTCATGCGTATGAAAGGCAGATGACAACATATAATCAGTATTAACAGCAATGGGCTAGGTAGTGTTAAAATAACTCCTGGTTTTAATGAGTCTGGGCAGTAGGATACACCTCCCTCATGACTTAGGCTGCCACCCATCAGCCTGTGCATCACATCCCGGCACCCCCCAAAAGGAGGGAAATGCTTAATGACAAGTCTGCTCTTGGCTCATCTTGTATTTTAGCACAGCCGGTTGCAATCCAACCCAGGAGAACCTTAGACTTACTTTTACACCCTCTGAGGGGACCTGAATGCACAGCAAGAGCAGATTCTGCTTGTCCCATTTTGCCCTCAATTCCTTCCCCATGAGGGTCTGGAAGCAAACTAAAGCCCGTATGCCTGTAAATAGCATGGCTGTGGAATGCCTGGATCAGTGCTTATTTGCAAGGGAAGGGATATTCTCACAGTCTTCAAAAGCAAAAAAAGTTTTGTTTGCTACTTTTAATGTGAATATTGTATTTGAATATGATTATAACTCAATCACATAATTTGTTATAGCCTATTCTTGGAAGCAGAGGTTGTAACTAAAATATTACTACTTCTTTAACTTAAAAGCATTCGTGTAGATGGATTCAAATCTCCGTCCTAGGAAGCAATCAAAAGCAGAAATGGAGAAATGGAGAAATGCCTGCCTACAGTAGGCTTCATCAGCCACATAACATGTATCTCATGACAGAGCTGCAAGTCTGCAATACCCCATCAGGTAGAATAGACCCAGAATGACAATTTGCTTTAGTGATACATGACTAAACGTGACGTGTAGTGCCATATCTATTTTTCCTTACCTTTATCATGGATTCACAGTTTACATACACAGTGAGAGCATGCAGATAGCTCTTGTGCAAAGATTTGCTTAATGTTCCCCATCAGCACACAGACTCAAATGGCTGGGAGTTGGGGATAGGGAAGAGCTGTCTAAATCCTTCTGTAATTCTGTGGGAAACCAGATGCAGGATTTGATGCCAGCTAAAGTTAACCTGATGGACAAAAGGGTTTATTTTAACTTGGTCACTCGATCCAATTCACTGCGCAGTCACACAAACACTTGTGCCTGTATGAGCCAAGGGGGAAAAGGGTGTGTTATAGCTCTGCCTGTTTTGGCAGCAGCACTGGCTTCTTTCTATTTAAACTGTATGTTAAAGTATGTCTTAACAGCCCTTGAGCCATTTTATTTAGTCTCTTGAGTCACACATACATCACACAGATTTTTGCTGCTGTCCAGACTGGAGACACTTCATAAACAACGCATGAGTCCTCATACAGGAGGGAAAATTATGGCATGTCTAACGAAATACTCAGTGATCCAATGGCTGCATACAATGGTTGTATTTTCAAACGTAGTTGCAGTTTGGTAGTTAAAGCAAAGGATTGCTGAGGTATGCCACCAACATGAGAGAAGCAAACAAATGAATTTGTTTTCATGCCCCAGTCTCCCTACCTTCCATAAGCACTTTGAAAGGTCTCAGGATGAGAACTAACATTTTGACTGCGTGTCTATGAAAAAAACAGCTGACAAAACCTTTAGATTCTTGAGATTCTTAAAAGCATTCAAAAATGTAACATAAAGCTGTGATAAAAACCAGGTATGTGTAATGTCTGTCAACAAGTTGACTGTCCATTCTCTCCTGTGTATTTGCAGGGCCTGCACTACAAGAAAAGTCCTGATCTTAAGAGTTTGTTCATTTTCTCTCTCCCTGATACTTACCTTTACCTATGCAGTGATAAGCCCCAGAAAAAAGCACACATACTGTTGATTTATAACATTTAAATTACGCATTTTGTTAGCTGCTCATCCCAGTCTTACTCCCAATGATGTAAATGGATGAATTTGTTTTGCACAAGTGGCTGGAAACATAGGGATCAACAACCACCTTCCTCCTTGCCTGCTTTGCATTTATCATTCCTACCTCTCTGTTTTGCTGGTGCTGATTTCCCCATTCAGTCTTTGATCTTGGCTGTAATCTTGGCACACAGTTACCTCTTCCTCTTCCCTTCTCTGTTCATTCTTTCCATCTCACAGCTGATAAAGTGGCGCAGCTCAATAGAGGTAGTTCCCTTCCTTACCAGACAACAATTTGGAAAACCAGAGCAATCACAACCCATTTCTGATGCTGCTCTGCGATAGCTGTGGTTAGGGGAGCATTACACATACCTAGTCACTCCAGCTATAACATTTCAGGCCAGCACAAGATGAACACAACACCCCTCAGGCATCTCTGCGTTATGCTGCCCAAAGGCAGCAGCTGATGCACCATCTCAGGAGGCCTGATAGCAGCATTCAGTCCTCACTCATGCATTAAATATCAGAATCACAAGGGGCTGCTACCTTTTAAATCCACCTCACCATAAAAGGATCCTCTCTGTTCGTTATTTCATAGCTGAAGGAATGAATAATTAAAAGGCAGTAGGTATTCTTCACCAGAACTAAATCTTTAGTCAGAACAACATCCAGCAGATCCAGACTTTCATTTATAAGAGCTTAGACGAGTCAAAGGTCCCTCGGACATTTGCAGAGCAGGCTGGCAGCAGAGGTCTGACGTGCAGAGCACACACCCACTGATCCTGAGACACTCTGGCTCTCAGCTGGGGAATGCGTTTGTCACACAGGCACCCCTGCCTTCTGCAGGACTCACACAACTGTCCTGTTTTCACTGCGCTGGTGGCACATTACAGGCAGATGAAGATTCCCTCCTTTTCAGTTTAATTTTACAAGCTGCTCCAGGATGAAATGTGCCACATGGTTAAATAAGATCTGGGCTCAGGGTGTGGGACTTGACTGGCATTAGCTGCAAGATGCCACATCAGTGGAAATGAAACAAACTCATCTTGTTCCAGTGACTTAATGCTGCACAAACAGAAGCTAGTTAAATATAGACCATGGCTGAAAAATCATTTTCCATAGGTGATGCCTACTAAAATCCCTGCTCTCAGCAAAGCTGCAAAGCTTGCTGCTAGGTGATGTCCCTGGCAGCTTCTCCAAGGGGGCTTGGTGCTGCCAGCTATGCTGGGGCACACTGGGATGGACTGGGCGCATATGGCATGAGCCACACCTACCCAGGTAGGATGGGAGGTGCAACAAATGCTTCTCCAGTCCAGAAATCTCTGTGTTACAGCCCCGTGATGGAGGCTGGCTCTGCTGCCCACAGACACGTGTGAGGTCTCTAGTAGAGCTGGCAGCTGCCCTTTCCTCCTTAACAGCCTGATGGCTCTGAAGTGCCAGTGGCACAGTCAGAAGTCCTCTTACCCTTATTAGTGCAGGGAAAGTACTATGGATATACCTCAGGCTAAGAGGTGGATCTATCTTCTGAGGTAAGGATGTAAAACCAAGAAAAATAAGAGAATAGCTTTTGATGACAAAGTCCCTGTGAATACTCAGCTTGCTAAACAGAACTAAAACACCTGAAGGCTGATCATGGAAGAATCCTGCCTGCCTCCGCTTGGGAGTTCTCACTACTGTAGGATGAAGTGTTTCAGCATCAGTCACAACCAATATTCTCCAAGGAGTGGCCACATTGCAGTTGGCATTTGCTGGCTGTGGAAGGGCAGCCCAAAGGGCAGTGGGCACAGGGGTCAGCTGCAGGTCTTGGCCTCTGGAAAGAAATTCCTCAGCACTGGCAGTACTGCATATCTTCCCAACAGGGCAAGCAGTTCTGTAACACTAAGAATAGGTGGCAAAAAAATCACTTTTGTTTCCTCCTTCAGTTCTTTTTAAAACTTGGGCTATTTTAGACAAAGAAAAGCTATTGTTTTAACGATTGGTCAATACCCAGGCATTTTTCCTGCCTTAGCATATTCATCTTTTTTCAGATCTCCTATGGAACTGCAAACAGGCACACTTCAAGTAAAACTTCAGGGTAAAAACACAGACAGATGCAAGTGCTCAGAGAAATGCAAGTGTTCAGGAATGCACCATCTCTCAGTCAAGTGCCCTTCCAGAGGCAGTAAATGTCAACTGCAGTATGATCACTCCTTGGAGAAGACTGGCTGTGACTAACACTGAGAACACAGAAGGCAATGACCTTCCCAGTGTAACCTAGAAGAGGGCTTCACTTACTCATAGTCAGGGTGCATTGTTGGGTTGTTTTCACCTTTCAGATCTACTGGCATCTTTTGGCATTCACGGTAACACCCACATCCGTATCAGCTGGGACTACAAGTCACAGTTGCTTCCCAGCCTCTACCACTGCGAGGGGTTGGTCTGGCGAAGGTGCAGACCGTTTTGCTTCCTGAACTCCACAAGCTTCGTGTTGGCCTAGTCACCAAGTTTACCCCTGTGCATTTAGGTTCTCTCATTTGCTGTTGCTACCCCTAATTTAGTGTTGTTCACACATTTGAGGAAGACACACTCTGTGCTGATCAAAATGTCAAGCAACGTGGACTCCAGCAGAGTACCCTGCTCACTACTTGGTGCCAGCTGGATGTCAGCCCTTTGATCTCCTGGAGTCCAGCCGAAGGTGGTCCCAGCAGATTTCAACCCACCTAACAATCTGTTCCACCAGATTGTGACTGCAGTACCAGAAAGGCCATTTCCCACTGGCAGAATTTGGCAGCTTTGAATCATTCCTACACTGGCAAGAATAAAAATACGCAGATGGAAAGAGAAGCCATGGTATCTCTGAATTAAATTTTTTGAAGTCCATCTGAGACCTGGGATTGCAAAGGTCAGCATTGAACTGTACCACAAATTTATCAGCACAAGAACAGCTGCCTTTGTGGCCTTTAGCTTACTGGAAAAGGATGATGATGTTCACAGATGAAACTGAGATCCAGCACAAATTCAAGTGCATGTGAGGCACAACTTGCAAGAACTGATTAATTCCCAACGTCAGTGACTGTGATTTAAGCATTCTTCCAAAACCAAAGAACATCTCTTTAGTGAGGCTTCCTTAACAGTTAACAAGATCATGCTTTCCAGGAGATCACAGAACTTGTGCGAAGAGATTTTGTAGCTTTCAGCGAAGCCATTAAAAAGAAGGACTATCATGCAATCCAAAACTGAAGTAAAAAATGGAAGCAAAAATACACTGACTGACTCCAGTGAGAACTGGGTGTTCAGATGAAGAGATTACCATTTTGGGTGTACATACACAAATTAGCAATTAGGGGTAATTGCTTTCAGCTGCATTTTGCTGTTAAAAAAAGTATTAATAACTTGTAATTAACACTAATTTAAGGACAGATGAAAGCCCATGTTGGTGCTGAGAGTAGACATGCCTGACAGAAAACAGCTACCTCATATGCAGTGCTGGTGGTTGTCAGCTAGAATATTTCTTGTGTGTTCCCAAACCAAAATTACAACAGCATTAATCTCTCTGTCTTCTCAGGCCCACTTCCTGCCCACTAATCTCTCCCTTTAACCATGGTCAGATCTTCAACAAAAGTACCGTAGAGGAACAAACTCATTGAGTACAGGCTGCCAGGTATCAGCCAGACGCTGCTACCCTCGCTGCCCAGACCTCACGCCGTGGCACCGGACCTGCCGTGCCCGTGTGAGCTGCACCACTGGACTCCAAGGGGAGGCCTGTGAGCCACACTGCCCCGCCACACGTGGTCTCCTATTGCCACGTGAAGAGATAAACGTAGCCAAGATTTAAGACTAAAATGAGTCTGCTGGAAGATTTCCTTGTAATTTGCCCTGACAGCGTTTCCTGCCTGGAAATAAAATCTGTCCAGCCCCAGGCAGCCCTGGTTGTGTTCCTCTGCACATCACCACGCGATGCAAGCCCATGCACAGGCAGCACGACGGGCAGGGCAGCCCCTCGGCTGGCCATGCCCAGGTGAACCTTCCCTTGTGCTTCCAGGGCAAACTAGTGAAGGGCTGGGGTGATGCTGGGGAAATAGTTACTCAGCTGTTACAGAGGTGTGGCTCTGTGGCTCCCCTGAGGTCACTGAGGAGGTACATGGCACAAGGCACCCTGCCTGGTCAGCACTTGGCAAAGGCAAGTTCATCTCATGAGTGCCCCTCCCGTAAGTTACAACTTTGAAGTTATATTTCCAAAAGTTTACCTATTTCCATACTTCATTCTGTAAAAGTACATGCCTGTTAGAGGCTTAAATGCATCAGGCTTGAACACTTGTTCTAAAGAATTGTGCTCCCAGCATCTGGTTACCCAAGCTATAAAACCCTTTTGCAGAGTGGTTTAGTACACACTTTTCTGGACAGAATGCTGGATCACACTGAAATCTCATCTGGGTCAAATGGAAGTGGACTTGGTCTCCTCAACAGTAGCCAATAGCACGTATTTGTCAATACACAGGACAAAGGCCAACAGGGACAGTTTCTCAGCTGAGTTCCAGATTATAAAACACCAGGCAAGGCAAAAAATCCCAAACCTCAAGACAGTGATGCACCTATCGTACACGGCATGCCCATTTCTATTAACTATATTCCCTCCTGTTGACTTCTGTGGAATTTCTTGGGTTTTTTCCCCCCCACTCTAATCAATATTTGTATTTGGTCAAATGGGCATCCTTCAGCCCACAGGAGCATTTCTCAAGTGATCCAGCCCCACTTCCTGAGCAGAATCACAGAATATTCTGAGTTGGAAGAGACTGATGAGGATCATCGAGCCCAGCTCTGAAGTGAATGGCCTGCACAGGGATCAAAACTGTGACCTTGGCATTATTTGCACCATGCTAACCAGCTGGGCTAATTCCAGGGTCAGGTACTGATCTTCGCCACTGTGGCTTCACCACTTCACCATTCCAGCATACCTCTGGGTTCACCACACATCACCTTCGGTGGTGGAGCTGGGCAGATCGAGGTCCCTGCAGTATAACTGCTTGTGTAAGGGTCATGTGACTTCTTGGGGGGGGAGCCCTAAAAATAATTATTATTATTATGAAGCCCCAGCCAGGCATCCATTCTTCCAACAGTGGAGAAGCTCAGAGATCTCATTTAATCTCAATTTCCTGTACATCTATTTCTACAGTCTGAGGTTCAGGAACCTTTTGTAGGAACCTTTATTCAGTTCCTTATAGTCACTCCAAGGGGCTCAAACAGACTCAGAATAGAATTCAGTCACTTCTATCACCAAAACTTAACTGCAAACAGGTTTCACTGTAAACAGGATTGGCAATACACTATTCAGACATTTTTAAGCTTTTTGGAGCACAGGAACCTCCCCACTTCTGATTGTGATTTTCAGTTTAGCTCTGGGGAAAACATTTAAACTTTCCACACTCCCTCTATTCTACTGATTTTGCAAGGAACACCCCCTTACCTGTTACAGACCATTAACAAAATGATTCAGACATGCTTCCTCGCCCTTCCTCGCCCTCCCCCACGGCATTTGGAGAAATGCTGCAAAGCTGTGACCCTCCTCAGACTCCACTGCATGTTGTCCAGGAGCTGGAGAAGGCAAAGAGGAAGGTGTCCTCTGAGCAGGGGTGCAGGAAAACAGGAATTTCCCTTTAGGGACTGGCTGCAGAGAATTACCTGGTTGCTTAGAAACATGAGATTAACTACAGCTCAGTTTCCCCTTCCTTCACACATGCACTTAAGCAGAGGTCATAAATCAGCTTGGTGGGAGACTCAGGATGGCTGGTCTGCGGGGTGAGATGCAGGGTCACCACACAGGGTCACCATGCAGGGTCACCGTGCGGGGCAGGTGGCAGACGGGGGGAGGGCATGTTTTCTGCTCCCCAGGCTGTGTGAGCTCCCTTTGGTTTGCAGTGAAAAGTTTCTCATTGCTGAGTTTCAGCCGCCAGGATGAGAGTCAATCATGGAGCTCCGCAGCCACATCTCCTGTGCCAGGATTTCAGCTTTGATGACAATCAGTTGAGGGAATGCAGTTAGGGCAAAGCATCTGACAAGAAGAAGCAGATGATATTTAAAGCAAATGATATTTTAAGCATAAACAAAAGTTACGTTAATTCCTGCACCTCTTAGTAATATTTTCTATGTGAGCTGCCAAAGCATCAGTGGTTGGCAGCAATAAACACACTCGCAGCCTGTGTGCATCTTTCATACCTCAAGGAATTGGATGGAAAGGGTGATTAGCAACACAGAGACCCAACTACTGCTTTGCTTGCCCACCAGCACGTAACACAGAAGAAGGAAAAAACAATCTAGATAAAACAGACGTGGACTTAATCTCATACAGTTTATGGTCAAACCAGTTTAACATGAAAAAGCACCACTGCTAACACAAATATGAGAGCATAGCCCACAGTGTGTGCTCAAGAGCTTTAATGAAGTCTCCGCAAGAATACTCTTCAAGCCTGACATAACAGGTCAAAGGACAGATGAACTGGTATCTGCCTATAAAGTATTAGAATTTGGAAAAAGATACTGGCAAGTGTGCTAATTTAGACTCTTCCACATTCATCCACATTCACAGACACAGCTCCCAGACACAGCGTGGAAGGGATATGCTGTGCAGTACATACCCAGTAACCTTGTGGACAGGAGCCAGCAGTGTGGTTATCATTATGCTGGATAGTTACTACAAGCTGAGGGTTAATTATTAGCAGAACTTAAAATCAAAGAGAGTTTGATCCAGACTGCATAGCTACAGACACACACACACACACAAAGCTTCTACCCTGAAGCACTTCCCGTCTCTTTACAGACACGTCCAAGGTGGCACACCATGCCAAGGTAGCAGTGACAGGGAGACTGTAGCCAGGCAGCTCTTGAAGCGTCAGCACCAACAGGAATGGGTGTTCGGGGGTCTTTTTGCGGTTTTATTTTTTGCACTTCAATGGTTGTTTAAAAACAGTTAGCATGAGTAGAACAAAGTTACATTTTGTATATTATTTATAAGTTCTGCACACAAAAATTCTCTCCTTGACTTTGGAAATATTTTTTTCAGGGAGAAAGGACTAGAGTTACCTTCTGCTCCGCATTTGCATCCTTAACAATGAAAAGCAATGTCCTCTGCAAGGAAAGGCTTGCAAATATCAGGACTCTGATTTTGTTAGAGGTTATTTAGTGATATTTAATAGTGAATTCAAGGTAGTGGGATGGGGAAGGCCAAGAGAACAAAGCAACAATCAAAAACTGCAATCATTTGACAAGTTTCTTTTGTAGATTGACAGAAACTCAGATTCACTAGAATTGTTTGTTCTTCTTCCACAGCAAAATGCTCTTTTGGCCTAAATGAGCAATCATACCCAAGGGTTTTTTTCACCTAACTGTCCTGTTAATTCAGCATTAACCTGATGGGCTCAATTATAACAAAGAGTTTTACCTGTGCACAAGCACTTGATATTCAATCTGCATTCAGTAAGAAAACCAGGAATGTGGGTAAGCAGATCAGGTTGAGTTCAGAATATGCAGTGAAGGGCGGGGGCGGGGGGTAGGATTGCCTCTTTCAGTCTTCACCTGGGTTGGTGCAGATGTACAAACCTGGAGGTTTCTAAGGCAGACACAATGAGCAAGTACCACATGCAACTAAGAGATGGCACACACTCTTGTACCAACACCACAGAAGAAAAAGAAAAGGAGTTTACCCTACCAAAATGAAATAAAAATGAGGAGCCAAGCTGGCTAAACAAGGCAGTGTTTGTGTAGGGCGGGGGGGGGCTAAGCTGACAACACTGCTCTTTTATGTGCTCTCATACCGTGTTCGGTGCATAAACATGGGCTGACGTGACCAAGGGCTCCCCTCGAGCGAACGGAGCAAATTTCCCCTGGCAGAGAAGGATTAGTGTTTGCTGACCCTGTCAAAAGGAAATCAGGGCAACCTCTGTCTCCCCCCTGCTAGTCCTGCCACCCCAGTAGCTGCGGGGCTTACGCTGTAGTCGGCAGTGTTTACATTGCCGGCCCCAAACCTCTGTGTCTGCAGAGTTACAGCAGAGGCTGAAATTGAGCCTAATTCTCTCACAGCAAATGAGAGTGCTTTCCCAGCCTGGCATTTAGCATTTCACACTCTCATGTACTGCAAACAACCATCAAAACGAGGGAGAAATCACAGCTGCAGAGGAAATCTACATGACCAGCTGAGAAAGTCCAACTTCCAGTTGGTTAGGGCTTAAAAGAAATGCCACCCGTTAAGCCAAAATATTTAAGAGAGTCCCGGGGGTCTTATGAGACAGGGCAGCTAGGTTCAGAGAACACATCCAGCCCCTGCAAAGTGCCACACCTCAAAGTGTTTGTTGTTAAGAGTCGCAGCTGTGAGAAAGGCACAGCTTTAATGAGGGCTTAGTCAACAGGAGGGACCTTCCAGGCGTGTAATACCAGCAGCTACGGTGACTGCAGAGAGGAGTAGACTGTACTGATCAAGGAAACATTAGCTGAAGTAGTTTTGAAGTGAGCAGTCCAAACAACCTCCCTACCGCTGACACCAAAGTCCTCCCAAACATGGGGCTTTTGTTAGTACCTCAAATCTTGCTTTAGTAAACTAAAATACATTTCCACTTTGCTCTGCTAGCCATTGCAAGAACAGAAAAGGTGAATCAAATCCTAACAGTGTTCTTGGGAATGAATGATCCCGGGACAGGCAAGGGCTGAGGAAACAGGCATCTCCCAGCCTTCACTCATGCCCTCTCCCTGAAGTACTCCTCAAGGACTTTCCATGCATAAATAAGCTAAGGTAGGATGAACTTTAAATAGGCCTCGCCCTACGCAGTCAAATAAACTAGGGAACACGTATATATGATTTGTAATATTTGCATTTCAAGCAGTGAAACATCTTGCTTTGATACACTATACATGCTGGGATTACTAGCAAGCTGCAGACTGGATAGGTATTTTATGTGTTGCTTTTTACCATGAAGCACAGATGGTTGACTTAGTTCAGAAACTGGGCATCACTAGGAAAACTCAGGTTATGGCAGTACAGCTAAACAGTGTTCTCCTGCTTACAGCTGGAGTTTAATTTATCCATTTACTCCCTCTCAAGGCCAAATTTCATATTTTGCATCTGCAGTCAGGCTGGGCCTTGGCCATGCTGTTAGTTACTCGTCATTCTCAGTCAGTCAGTGCTGTAATCTCACTTATTTGTAGTCAAGCTGTTGTTAAGTACAATGACGTACTTTCAAGAGATTACTTTGTATAAATGAAAGAACTTAGTTTTTTTCTCAATGGTCACAAATTAGATAATAAAAGCAACATAAGCAAGGCAATAAATAAACTAGGTTTATACAAATTAACACTGAATTTGTTTGTTTCATAGTCTGCAGTCTGGAAACACGACCACTTGCACTAGGCTAATGTCATTGATTTCCCTTGCTCAGATAAGCATGCCACCAAAAAAGGTCTGAGGTGAGGTGGGTGTTTTTATTAGGCCAACAAACAGGACCTGGAAAAACAACAAAGCAACTTATCAGCCAGCCTAAAAAAAGACATTACCTCTCCCTACAGACCTTGCCTTGCTTATATCATGGCACTAAATTCACTACCCAAATATTTCTCATCCTAACAATTAAATTTTACATGTACTAGAAGTCCAAGAGCAGCCTCAGTTTATAATTGATTTTGCTAACTAAACAAGATTTTCCGTGCAGAAGGGCAAAGAAAGCATGAGAACACCGGTACTGGAAACACAGCTTGTGTAATTTGGCCAGCACAGTATTTGAGTCTGCAAGTTCCCCCACCCCCATGTGCTGCAATCCCAGCATCCATGGAGAATCCCCAGCAGCAAAATGATGGGCTTTGGGACCAAATTACCTTCCAGCTGACACTGCCCAGAATTACCATCGCTAGTGTGGGTGGGTCTGTATCCCAAATAACTGATTTGAGAGACGAGCTGGCTCCCTTGCAGGCATGCAAGATTCCTTGGGGACTCCTGAGAGGAGGCATCAGCAAGCTCCTGAAGTGGCTGAAAGTCATCTTTCATTCCACACTCACTGCCATGGCACTGAATTAGGGGAGCATTTTCTGTGAGGCTGGAGGAATAATTGCATCCCATGGATCAGCAGATGAACAGGTAATGTATAGCCATGAGGCAGTGTAGGCATTTTCCCTAGAGCATCCTCAAAGTCTAGAGAGGCCTAATAAACTGCTTACAGGAACCATTATAGGTATATAGCCATTAAGTATATAACCCTGCTTTGTCAGCTGCAGAGTATGCATACCCACACACAGCATCCTTTCCAGCATCCTTGTTATTAAGAGCAGCTCAGGCATCCCCAGTGAGCTTCTTGTTGAGACAGAAAAGCAGGGAAATACTCTTGAAATTAATTCCTAGCCTATTTTTGTTTAGAGTAGCCACACAACTCCTCCCTGCCTCAAGGCGATGTCAAAAGCAAAAACCAGAATTACAGACAAATGAGCCTCAGCCCCACTGCTCCAGCAGGACAGGGCTCTGCGCTCAGCCTTTCCAGCCAAACCGCTCCTCTGCCTGCCCCTCCCAGCACAGCCTCCAGCACCAGCGGCTGTGAATGAGCCCAGCTCCACAGCTATTGATCCTGGTACAAAGCACATGCTTGGCACAACTGGCTGGACTCAGGGTCCCCTCTCTGCCACCCTCACTGCTTTCTCTGCATCCACTTCTGTTGTCAGGACTTAGGTTGACTTCAAGCATGCAGTGGAAGACCCGCACTGCTAAGCCTTGTCTAATATAGAATACTAGCAGAGGCAAAAAGGTATCCTTAATTCAGTTTACATATAACTACGAACAGCTGAGGCAGAGCCACCTTCGTTCTTCAGAGGAACCATTACACCAGCAACCAGGCTGACTTGCAAGAAAGTTAATTCTCATTATCTTTTGAGGGTACTCATGTTGACGCAGTCTATGTTACTCCTTGGCTGCACCATACCAGAGTGGCAGTGGCCACGTTTATGGCTCCATGGTGCCGTAAATAAATGCTAAACCTGTGGTGGCAGGTGGGCACTGTGGTACCTAATGGTGGCAGGCGGGCAGCAGCTGTTGCTGCTGAATGCCCAGCAGATTGGTATTGCTCTCAGGGCTCTCAGAAGGGAGGGCACTGAATAGCCTAAAGATACTATTGTCTGCAACAAGCATTTGCTTTCATAAACACCACCTGAAAAAAAAAATCAACCAACCAAAGAAGTTGTATGCTGGAAATAGATGATGAAAAGGCTTTCCTGTGCCCCTGCTCTGGGCACCAGGCTGTCAGATTTTATGTGAGGGGAAAATAAGACATTACATGATCTGAAAGAGCACATTAGAGAAAGGAAAGGCAGGATACAGAATAAAATGCATAATTCATGGCTTGTGAAAGCCTTGAGGCAAGACCTTTCGGACTTGCTAATTGCTTTGCTGAGAAATAGGCCAGAAGCTGTAAGAATGACTCCTACAGCCAGGCAAATGAATGCCTAAAGCATTGCAACATCCACTGAGGGGCTTCCACATCACCCCTCTTGCACAGGTGTGCTGCTGGCTCACCTGGCAACATGCCAGCCAAGGACAAGTGCATGGGATATCAGGCTGATCCAAAGATCTAGATTTAATTCTAGTATGTAGCTCTGTATATTCAGGTTTTTGAACTGCAGGCAGATACATTTATATAAACTGGCTGCAGCCGTACTGTAGCCCTTAGAGGACCCTCACTGTGTGCTCAGAGCCTTAGCATGCAACTCTGTGCACGTGAGACAGGCAGAGATGAGCACTTCTTCCACTGCAGTAGCCAGATTTAGCCTCACTGAGCTCAATGGCAAAAAATTCAGTGGGTGCAAGATCAGATCCCAGTTGCAGGCAAAGAAATTCATATGACAAGTAGGAAGGATGAAGGCAAACTTAACAGCTTATAGTTACTGAAGTTTGCACAAGTGCACGGTTTGGTAGATTTAAGTCATGAACAAAGCATCAAGATCTTTTCGCTTCCTATGTTGTAACTGCCTCCTCCTCTGCATCCCCAGTGAGCAGCTTTGGACTTTTTCATACCAGCAGGCAAAATCATAAGATTTTGTCTACCTACATGTTCAAGTCTCTCTTACTGGCATTCTCTCATTTCAGAAAATGCTATTCCAGCCAATTCTCTAATAATATCCTGCTGACCACCACCAGCCACTGCTCTTCTTTGTAAAACCTCACCAGAATTTGGCCTTAAGGACCTAAGAAAGGCTTTGCTATTGCTGTTTCAAATTTGTCACCAAATTCAGTAAGAGTCATTCACTGTGTCTGAAGAAAGATGGACTTGCCCCCAAAGCATATGGATCAGACCTTCCTGCTCCACCAGCTTGTCCAGCTTCCAGCCCCTTCAGCCCCCTTCCAGCCCCAGCATCTTCTTGCTGTCCTGTTTTAACTGTCTTCCTCCACAGTGTCCTTAGAGAAGTCTAACCCCTCAACTGATACTCTCAATCCATCAGCAGAAAAATCTCTTTTAGAGCCCTTTCCTTCCCCTTTGGTATTATTTACTGATGTATCAAAATTAACCATAAAAACTCATTAATAAAGCACAGCTCGATATCTTCCATAAAGCAGCTTATCTCTCTGAGATTGCAGAAGTAAAACTACTGAAAATGCAAGAAAACAGAATCTGTCCCTTAACTGTACTTCTCTCAGTCATACTACATCAATTAATTTATTGAAGCAGATCAAATTTTAATTGCTAATACACTTATTTTCTTACTTAAAGACGCTCCATCTATTTCTCAGGGTCAAGAATATGAAAAAGAAGAAGAATTTGATGGCGATGAAGAAAAAATAAGATGATCAAAGATCCCTGCACTTGACAGGTTTCATATGGAAACCATCAGTACCAGCTTGTGAGTATGAATGAAGCTATCAGTTAATATGATAGTGGTATAAAGTTTCAGAGCATATAAAATGTTTTTTTTGTAATACTGCAAATTACATAATGGTAAAAAGACAGACTGCTTTGCAATACCTTCTATATAAGAATCTTAACTATTATTCTATAAATATAAAAGGAGTCATAATCAAGGCAGGAGAATTTAAACAGCAGTTCAAACATCAGTGGTGAAGTACAATGAAGCTGTGGATACCCAGACCTAGATCAGACTAAAATGCCATTGCTAGCTCTGTAGGCAAATAAACTTTAAGCTACTTTACAACTGATGTGCAACATGATTCAAACCAAGATGCAACACATTCAATGGGCAACTCTCTCCTACACCTTTTTAAATCTGCCTGTCCCTTATGTTACTGTCCCTTAGGTTTTGATATCTACAAGGGGCATACAAGGAATTCACAGTTTCCCCAAGGCCAGAGGTTCCAGCCCAAATAAGCCAATGAATGTCAAAACATAGAGAAGTGAAAGTGGGAACAACTGGAAAATGTCACTTAATCTTGCGAGTTCCACCTTTAAAAAATGTTGGTAGCTCCCACACTGGATGTAAGGTAAATACGCATTAGCAGTAAGTAGTGTTTGGTGAATATTTGTTTTGTTCTGTGACCTATCCATTTGGGCCAAGAGAAAAGGCAGTAAAAGCAGAATGGGTCCATTGCAATCACAACACAAAGAACAGTCTTTCACTTCATGCAAAGAATACTAGCACAGATGGTGAATCCACATTTTTCAGGGAAATCCATGTGCTTCCACATTAATGAAGACATGGGTTAGAAGAACACAGTATTATACACTGTCGTCATTATGTCAGAAGTGATTTGTTGTCCAAGCTTCAGTATCCAGATGGTACCAAAAATACTCCAAAATTTCTATAAGCACAAAGCTTTCACTATAATTAAAAAATGGTTTCAGAAAATATACTGGTTTCTCTGAGTATTTCTAGCTCACTTTTAACTGCTGAACATGCCCTGTATTTTGATTGCAGTACTTTAAAAAGGACATATATGCACTGGAAAACCTCAAAAGGCAGAGCTGGGGAGTGATAGCACAGGAGAGGGGAGATGGGCAGAACCATCACATTCCTAAGTGCAGAAAAGAAGGAACCAGGAAGCCAAGAGTTATATGGTGCTTCCTTGGTGGATATACTAGCAAGGTCTTCAGAAAAGAACTGGTCTCTATTCATGCAGAATGGCACAAAAGCAAAATTACAGAACTAAGTGTTCCACATTCATACTGTTAAGATTAGCCCCAACGAGGAGCAATGGCCCCTTCTGATTCAGATCAGGTTTAGCCCCCTCTGTGCATGATGGGTTTATCCATACTGGAGCCAAAGCAGTTGAATTTTATAACTAAGTCCCATTATTAGCACACTTTATTTTCTGATAGGAGCCTCAAAATCTTCATAAAAGCTTGCAGTGAAATAATTGCTCTCTTTTCACTCCACTCTAGCTGACTCCCACAGGTTAGACTGTATTTTTTCTCTTCGAAGTAAATTGTACAGATTCTCTTAAAAAGCTCACCTTTGAAAAAACAGTCTAGAAAACACCAGGCTAAATTTGACAGTTTTTCCTTATGTTTCAAAGCCAGGGAAGGGTTTTTCTGGAAGAAAATGACACCTTTTCTACTCAAGAAGACTGAAAATCTGCTGCAGGAAAAAAATGGGTGGAAAAAAAAAGAAAGAAATAAACTGCTGGGACAGTATGTGGGTGACAGGATTCAGTCTTTAATCTGACAGGTGTATGTCAGCACTTTTTCACAAACATACTTATAAGGAATCTGATTGTTTTGCTCCTGTTATTGTACTGTTTCCTAATGATACCTGTTGTTTTTTAGGTTAGCTTCCTGCCAGTCTCTGCCTGATGTCCAAAAAGCAAACAGGTTAATAAAACAAGAAAAGCTGACACCTTTCATCTTCGATCTATTTGCGCTTCTAAGTGTCTCAAGCAAATTCATCTTGAAATTAACAATCATGTTGTCAACCATGCAGTAGACAATGTGGTCCAAAGACAGATTTACAGACTGGTAACTAGGGAGCAGACAGAGGAGGTGGCTGCTCAGCTGATGGATATAAATAGTAAAATCCTAGTCAACAGGATATTATTGTTCTTTGGGGTTCCCAAAGAAGCCTTAAGCGATGGATCACCTCCTACACACATGCTGATAGCAAGCCAGCGCCTGAGTGCAGTGGGGAGAACCTGCCCAGGGAAGACACGGGGCTATTTCAGGACTTACCAGGCCTCAGCACTTCCCATGCTCTGGTGGGAAGAAAGATTGAGAAGGTGGGGGGAAAATGCTTAGCAAAGCACCTGTCATTTATTCATTCCTCTTAGTAACTCATCTCTAAGAATGAGACTGAACAGCAATGCTTTCCTCTGCTCATGCAATGAAACCAAGCCTAGATGGAGATGACCACACAAACACCAAAGAGTTTGAGAAACTGGGAACAGAGAACAAAGAAGGAAAGGAATCTTCCAGGAGCAGGTCAGAATGGCTTATTTATCAAGCTCTAACTCCCCAAGACACCAGCTTCAACTGGCTTCAAATCAAGGCAGCTTACACTGCCAGATATGCAGAGCTTCCATTATAAACCACATTTAAAGGTTAGGCAATTAATTGCCTCATTCCTCTACGACCTTTGCAGTAAGAAAACATAGAATCTGATTGCTGTCCTATTTCTAATTTTGTTTCTTTTAACTCCCTGACTTCTTTCTCTTGCAGAACATATTGCTATGATCATCCAGGGCAGATACACATCCTTTGATAGGTATTTCCCCACATTCACACAAAATAAAATAAATATGCCTCATCCATGCCCTCGGCAAGCTCTCCCTTGGTCTTCCTCTCTACCCCACCGAGCTCTTTCAGACCTATGCACAAGGCAGACAGGGTTTCAGGGCAATGGATATAGCACTACTCTCTGTTAAAATAACATTTGGATGATTCTGAGAACCCAACTGAAGAGCATGAATTGACAGCAAGTTCATGCTGGGATAAAATTTAATCTGACTCATTTATGCATGCAAGCAGAAAGCTTTTATTAGCATACATTTCTCAAAGAAAACAAATTATAGTTCCTGGAGATGTTCTTCATTAATTACCCTCTTCCAGCATCTAGCAGGAAGTTTTCTTCCTTCTGCAGCATCACTTTATCTTCTTTCTAGAAACACATACTCAAAACAAAATAAACAAAACTTCTGTAACAAACTCAGTGAACTGAAGGCATAGTACAAAGAGCCAGAGGGAGCACAGCTAATTTGGATCTTAACTGAGGTAATTCCAAAGCACTTGAAGGAAAAAAAGTTTCTCCCTGAAGATGATAACTAGTAACTCATAAAGATGATCAACATACGACATCAAAAAATACATCTTCACAAGTGGGGAAAAAGTAGAACAAAGCAGGTTTATTTCATTCTACAAACATTTTGTTCTTCTTGCATGTAAAAAACCCCAAGTCAAGCCAAACTGAAATGTGATTGCACTTAACCTTCACACCAGCTGGTGTGCACTGCGTAGAGCACCACCAAGCACATGCAAACCCAGAGGGGAACCACCTGCCACCAAACGTGAGACCACCACATGCTGGGGTGAAAGATGGGTCTGTGGCTTCACGGTAACTATCAGCATGTAAAGGTTTACTACAGAGAAGGCAGTGTATATGTGTTACAGTTCACATGAATTGTTAGGGGACGTGGTTAGCCTTTGCTGTAACATAACGAAGGCGACAAGAAGATGTGAAGAAAGAGATTTGGTCAGGTAGTTCCAATGGTCACCTTGAAAAGAGAATACCAAGATTCAAGGCCTGCTCCACCAAAATTTGCCATGTTCTTACACAGAGAAGCATGTCATTGGGTTGTCTGGATAACTTTGAAATAAATCCTCTAGCTTTCATGTGCCTTTTATCCTCAAGCCTAACTTAAGGGTGTCATCTAGAGAAATACATTAAAAGCATGAGACACTTAAAGATGAAAAAAATAGAAATAAATCCCTGCTAGAATGCATTAGGGACACATTTCAGTTTTAGTCAAGATAAACACAAAGCAGTAAGAAAGAAAGCCTATGGGCAGTGTTATCTGAGTATCAGAACTCAAGTTTGGACCCTCCCTGTAAAACAAAAATTCCTAAATGCTACTTCCACATCCATAACAGCCTCTTTATTCTTCTTTAAGGATGCTGCATGCAAGAAGACACACGTGTAGCAGGACTAGAAAGCCAAGAAGTGGGCAGCCCCTGCCAATCTTTCTGTCACGTGGCCATCACACTAGCACATTACACTGTATTTTCCATGCAGCTCCTGTATTTAGGCTCCAAAACTGATCATTAGTATGATAAATTAAATGAGTGGAAACTTTGGCTCAAAGAGCCCAAACTGCTGCAGCTCTGAAGTCAGTCACTCTTCCTAAGCTTTGGTTCATTAGTGAAATGAGAATATAAGAGGTCAAGTGAACATTCAGCTCATAATTAAGTGCCTAAATGACAAATCTGTTTACTGGCTTGAGTGACGCAGCATGGGGGTCTCATCAGCGCTTGCTGTGGGCATTCAGACCACTTCTGCAACTGGCTTTCGTAATCAGTCTCAGCATAAAAGCAAAGGACTCACTATGCGTGAAAAAAACTGAGATCCTGCATGAAAAAAAAATTGCTCTAGAACCATCTGTGGGATAGGCAATGAAATAATGCTTCGACCTTTTCCAAAATTAAAGGGTGTCAAGGACTTGAAAAGTACTAAGATCTGACCAGTGGAAACAAAATCTGAATATAACTTGCTGTATTAATTAGTTTCCAAACAGTTTTGAGACAGATGGGTATCAGCTTCCCAGACCTCCTCAGCTACACCGGGATCTCTCAGCACCTGAGGACGGCCCCTCTCGGCTATGCCTGGGTGTGGACAGGAAGCGTGCACCGTCCTTCTCCTGCAGAAATGGGCTCCCATCACCACGGTCAACCCATCAACCACTTCCTGACTTCAGAGGAGTCACACTGGTGCAACCTCCAAATTCTTGAATTAAAATAAACTAATGATGAGTGATACTGTCAGCTGCAGCTTAGACAAAGGATTTTACAGCATCCTTTAGCTGTGCTAGCAACCAGAACATGGTGCTTCCTCTATTCATACACACAGTTGTTGAACGAAGATCTCCTATCTTCTTTTATCTTTTTGATAAGGATACGGATGTTTTAAAGTTTTGAAAGGCCAACATTGAATACGTCAAAAAGACTGTCTACCTCCAAAAGAAGAAATGCAGTTTAGCCAGTAAAAATTCAAATTCTGTCTTCTTTCAGCCAATGTCAATAACCAAACAGCTCCTGGAAGAAGACTGAGCACAAGCTCTTTTAACCAACATTAGGTGCCTTAACAACTTTTTTCTCTATAATGGGAATAAACAGAAAAACTCAGGCAAGAGTCTCTAAAACTTCAAATCACTCCTAGTCCTGTATCCAGAGAGATCTTAAAAAAACAAAAAACAAAACCAGAAAAAAAAATGAGAGCAACAGGAACTAAATGTTATTCAGTGGCATTAATCATCAGGCCAGGAAGTCCCCTACACAGCCTGAAACCTGAGAACACGGAGAGGGACCAAATGTTTCCCAGCTACTCTTAACAGTTACTCTTGGAATTACTCAGGTTTTGTACCAGAAATAAGCCTATGGAATACCTTATCAAAAAAGGAGAGTCAGTGGGAATTTTGTCTCTGTAAGATCATCTTCTCATTTGGGCAGGATTTTTATGTTTCACCAAGTTTAAGTATGACATGCAAATGCTGGCCACAGTCCCTCCTGCACTATCTAGGTTTCTGAGGACCATGCTCTTCCCCATGGGCCTGCTTCTGTTTGCCTTGTTACTCTCCCTGGGCAAACAGCCCAGACAGATTTATGTTTCTTTCCTTGTATTTAAGACAGTAAGTCTGAAGTGGACATTTCATACTATGTTATTTATAAATGCTAGATCTTTATTAAGTTACAACTGCAGTTCATGTTTATCACGAACACCAGTAAGAGCCAGAAAACTTTAATCATGTGTCCAAATGCAGTCATATGAAGGATCAGATTTTAAGTTATCTTCATTGGCATTGCTTTCATTTGTCACAGTGCCAGGTCTCTCTTGCCCTTCCCATTTCTCACTGAGCCAAGAGAAGCATAATCAGCCCTCAGTTGTGAACTGCCCTGACTGCATATACCAAACACCTACAGACATACATCAGGGGGTTCTTTGCAAAGACTGAAATGAAATGGCAAAGTACTTCTATATGGCCATTACTGCACAACAGCAAGACAGCCTGTGCACGTAACTGCTCCCTCTGCTTTGGCTGCAGTTCAGAGCTTCAGCTGGAGTCCTGTGAAATGGACACTTCAGGCTGTGATATGACTCTCACAACATACGAACAACACATGGCCTCCCAATCGTCAGGGGGCTTAGTGCACTGTTACGTGTATCTCTTGAAGGAAACTTAGGAAAAACAGGATGGAAGGGTAAAAATGTATCTGGGCCATTCCATGAGTATGGGTAAAGCATCTCTGACCTTAGCAGGGCTCAGGAGGAACTCAGACATATGGAGCATCTAAACAGACGTGTTTCCTGGTAATGGACACTACATAAGAGCAGGGACTTCTTTGCTCAGCTTGGGACACTACAAAATGCACTCATATCCCCAGTCTTAATTATGATAAAATGAAGATCCAAAAGGATGCATGCATTAAACATAACGAGGACTGGAATAGAAACCTTTGTTTTTAAAATTAACCCTGTGACAACATACTTCATGAGTATTGATGTTGTAAACAACTAGAATTATACTACCAATTACACTACCAAGAGAGGAAAAACACAATTAAGCAAATAAACACTAGATTTGCTAGGAAGTCTAGAAAGGTCTCATTTCTGACTACTAACAGTAAAAGATGCTAACATTAAAAGTATAAAAAACAAGGTAACTCATTCTTCACAAATATACTACACCTGAATTACATTGACCAGCCTCAGGAGTAATTTTCAAGATACGGCATAAAATATATTTTAATTTATGTCTGAAATTATTTTGTTGAAAATTAATAGAATCCCTCAAAGTATTACATTATTATAACAAATACATCTTGAATCATGCCATCGAATTAAGTAATGGGCACAGGATTAGAGTTATCTTTTAAGTGTTTTTGATAACATCTATTCAGATTCAGTGGGATTTCTGTTTTTAAAGCATACAGGTCCACAGGCATTCATTCTGTAGATATCCAGGCTGTTGCTATTAGGACCATCCCTAGGAGATGGCGATTTAAACTTTTGTTCACGGCTGTACAGCCTCAAACTACAGCTAAAATACAGCTCAGCTCTTTGCACAGAAGTATGCAGCAATTATAATGAAGTAAAATTCATCCTGCAATCCTCCACCTACAGTCCCTGTATTTAACTGGTTGGGGAGATATAAAAATAGAATAACAGGTACAGAGACATAGAAAAAGACACTTATTTCTTATAAGGTGCTGTGATGCCCTTCCCCACCTCAGCACTGACACATATCTCACTGCTTATCAGACAATTTCTACTCCTGAATACATTTTTGAGATCATTTTGGCTTCTACATGACAAGACAGACATTTGGCTCTTCCCCTTTAGACATATGCCCTTAAGAATCATTCTGAAACAACAGTAAGGTTCAACAACTTAGGACATAAACAAATAATGTTTAAATGGACACTGACAAGCCAAAATGCCCAAGGTTGCTTCTTCTAGTCCAACAGAAGTCTGTCTTTAAAAGTGAAAAAGGAAATCAAGTCATCTCTTTGTAATATTTTCAAAATAAATGCTACACATACTTCAGAAGGCAAGTGACATAACCTTGAAATTGTCCTTAGGAGAAAGAAAGTTGTTTGAATTTCTGTCCAAGTCAAGTGGACAAAACAAAAACAAGCAGGAGAACTCTGAGAAGTCCATTATACTTTTAAATCATCACTAGTTTTAACACAGCGTTTTGAAGACTGTCATTTTTAAACTATGACTTCAGGCAAGTAATATGGTCTGAGGTGTCACCAGCTCTCCTAATGCTGAGGCTGGTCAGCGCTCGAACAACAGCTCGCCCAGGAAAGACAGAGAAGGTGATGTTGGTAAGTGACAGCACATCAACCCCATGCCTCGAGTCAGGTCCATGCAGTTTGCCAAACACAGTCTCTCTTAAGACAAAGTGGCAGTACTCGAGTGAGTTCATGTGGCTGTGAAACTACTGGGCATGATTTGAATTTGGTGTCATTTCATCCATTCAATGGGACAGAGAGCCCAGACTTCTAATTTGTTAGAGAAATTAGGCATTAACCTTGTTAAAACTGCATGCTGAAACCTGCAATCTGCACTTTGTCTCACCTCTCACTGCTCCTTTATTTCAGTGCCAGGGTTTCCTACATCTGGAGCAGGTTAAGTCTTCCTTCCACTGCTGACAAACACTGTCAGGTATGAGACTGCCCTTAAAAAGACCATCCCCACTAGGACACTTACGTTTCCAGCACTAACTCTGGCTTCTTATACCTGGATCTTAATCTTTATTTTGGGGGCTCATATTTAGAATACTCAGGCCTATTTAACTTCACTTTTATATAGAATAGGATCATGTCATAGTTGTACAGTGCTTAGCCTAAGGTTCTCCAGACAATTTAATCTTTCCAAATGTCTGAATCTACAAAGAACTCCACTAAATGAACACGCCTAGAGGCAGAATGAAATCCTGCTGAGTATGGTGACAAGTTATAGAAGAGTTAAAGTAATGAACAGTTACAGCACCTTACTTTTGTCAGAATGAATGGATACATTAAAAAAGGTTTCCTTCTACTCGTGAAATTTCCATGTATTTGAAAAGCATGTCAAACTATATCAAACAAGTTGAATGCTGCTGTATCTTGTAATTAAAGGAAAATTATTACTCTCTGTAGTTAAGTGCAAAAGTCATAAAAAAGTATGCTTCATACGTAAATTAAAAAGAAAAATACGGAGAGAAACATTTTCAAGACTGACTATAGCACCTGACTTTGGTCATCCATCAGAGATGCTTAAGCCTCTGCAGAGCAAAGATATATAGATACTCTCACTGCCAGAGTTAACTTCTGTGAGTTAAACATTTGTATTACTTCTTAAGACAGAGGCTTCAGAATCTCTTACCTCCTAAGATGCTGAGATTCATGTTAGTGACAATTACAGTTACTACTGTCCAAAGCTTATAAAGTCTAGATCTCAAGGATCCAAACAGGCAGCCAAGCAAAATCAGGGAGTGCTGGGACTTTAAGACTAAGTGATCCACCCAGAGATATAAACTATGGCAAGGATGGGGAACCGATGCAGCTGATATTGTTCAGGTTATTTCTTCCAGTCTGTCACCATTTTTTTTCTCCATTACTTCTGACAATATTGCAATACACTCCTATGTAGCCCTCCAAATACTTTTGAAGGCCATGTACCCCTCAGCAGAGCAAGAATGAGACTCGAGAAAGTATTTAGATCTACAGAAATAAAGGAATAAACATGTAGAGGTTTCTGTGAGTTCTGGATCAAACCCTGAATGACTAGTGAAATAATGAGCAGCAGGACCTTGACTCATCCTCTGATAGCAGAATGGTAGAGTTCTACCATCCCAGCCCATCTACTTTATTATAAATGTACAAAATGAACATTCAAACTGTAATTATTTTTAAGTTGTGGTACCAGCACTTGTTTGCCAGAGATGAACAATACATCCGACTGCACAATTATTCATCTCTACATATTTCATTGCAGGGAATGTAAGGAACGACACGTACTACTCAACATACATTTAGACTATTGCAAAGCACACAACCAATATATCACCTAAAAGAGGATGCGGATGTTGCCTCTTCCTAGCGAATGCAATTCACTGCATAAGGAAGTATATTTTTGATGATCCTAAATCAAGCTTCCAGTAGGGAAGATTTTAAAATATTCCTGTATTGTAACAAAATGTTCCCAATGGTGTTGTAATGAAAGAAAGAAAGAGGAAAAAACTCATCTCCTGGCAGGAAATTAATTATTGAGCATTCCACTGCTTGACGATGTGCTCCTACATTCTGTGCAGGCTTTCCATTTTTCTCTCTCAGTATGTGGAGAAATCCATTATGGAGAATATACAAACAGAACAAAGAGCACGAGGGTATCAGTTTATTAAATGCATTTTGAAACTAAACAGACTGGGAGAGAGGAACTTGATTTGTGCATCACCACACCCGTTTATTCCCTCTTTACATTCCTCTCTCCTCCATTAGATTGTCACTTCTGCTTCTGTTCTCTGAAATCACCTCTGTGGAGAATGGAAGCATTGTGCCTGCTCTTAGCATCACTTAGCTGACACAGATTTGATATGTCACTTCCTTCTTTTAAAAAATATAATAGACAATCTCTTGATGGAAAGGGAAAATAGAAGCCCATCATTATATGCCTAAATACCAAGATATAATTCCATTTTTAAAATCATTCCTTTTTTCCACCCCCAAGTCCAGCCCATTTAGTAAATTTCACCCCTTGCTGCCTATGAAAAAGCTGAAAAACCCACAGAGGCCATAATTTCACCCATTAGAAACAAGACAGAACATATAGTTCCTGAAGCTACTTCTGCAGCCAGCACATGAACCTACAACATCTCAATTTGGTGGGATCATACCACCACAAAAGCATCTTCAAGAGAGCAGACACTTCCCAGTAATTGGCATCTTGTATTCTTCCTGGATGTGGAACAACCAAACTAGAGAGGGAAGATGCAACAGACTATGCCAGATGAAGCAGCATATGCCATCTTCTAATAGAATTCTACGTCAGCAATGCTGTATAGTTTAGCTAAGACATAATGAAGAACTTTTCAAGAGAAATAAACAATTTTCACTTTTAAAAAAGGAGGCAGAAAGGGCATGGAAAACTACTACAGCAGATGGCTGTATGATTCCTGCAGAAACCTTAATACCAGCTGGGCTCCTCAGGACCCTTTCTCACAGTCATCAGCACTTGGGCTCTTCCATCAGCTGCTGGGCAGGATGACACAGCATGGCTGTACTGCCTTATCTGCCTTGCACACCTCATGTTTCCCTGGCTCTGTGCATCAGCCTAGAAGTCTCCACCTCTGCATGCAGACATGCCAGTGTTTGCATGTGTTGTTCGTATCTGCAGATATTTAGCTGCTGCCTCCCATCCTGTCCTTACACCTTCTTGGGTCTGTATTAATGTGATGGACTCCCCAGAGTCCAGGAGGCACCTCCACAAATGCAAAATGTCCCACTGAATGGGAGCATTCTGGAATAAGACAAACCACTTCATACTCTAAACACAGCTGGTCTTGCAAGAGAGCGCTGCCAGAGCTGGAGATGCAGCACCAGATGGGGACCTTCACTGCATGAGGTCCTTCATGTGGCTCTGGGCAGTGGGGTCCTGCGAGGGGTCTGATGGTGCTGGTGGAGACTCTGTATTGTCCTCACCTAGTTTTTCATCCTAAACTCTTGACTTTCTAGTGCATCAAAGCTGGTACTGATTCTGCAACTGAGAGAAAATTATACTGGCATTGATTCAGATTGCATTGTTTTGAGATGAGAGAATGAATTTTGAATTATAAAGCAGAAGCAAGTTTAATTACTACATATGAGCATAGAGCATATGCTGCCATTTTACAAGAAACTGTTCTGAAGAGAAGCACCATGCTCTGCCATCAAGCTCCCGAGCGACAAAAATCACACTCTCACGAGTATCAGACTCGCCATCTGTAAAATGTTTGTCATCTCTAGAAGATAATGTGAGAATTATGTGTTACAAATCGTATATTTTGTGACAGCTATTATCACTTGCTTTGGAACAGCACCTTAGAACAAATGCTTTTTCTCCCCTATAAGAGCTCACATGAGGCATGAAACTTCTTTAAAACCTATTTAGTAGTGCAAGCAAGGTGATAACTAATACATGTTTCAAAATTTCTCTCGTGTAGCAAGAAGGGAACAGGAGGGCTTTTTCATGAATATAATGTCATTCAATGGAATTTGCTCTGTAGGATGACATTCTCCTACACAGCTATAGGAATTTTAGATAAGGCTGTGTGCATCTGTATACATGCATTTTAAGTTCCAGAAAGGGAAATTATTTTAACCCTTCTCTCACAAATGACTGAGAGGCAAAGTCAAAAACATATTACTCTTTCTAAGAACAGATTAGTTCTGTATTCCTTCTCAAAAAATGCCCATGAATTAAGGATTAAACTTGGTTTAATTACTATAGTTTTGAGCAACAAGAGATCAGAGGCAGGCCAGCCATGTTAACACAGAGAATCAAAAGAGACTGAGACAGAAGCCAGAAACATAGAACTACAATGTAATGAGAGACTGTCAAAACCCAAGGGGAGTGCAACCTGGAATCAACAGCCCTGACTGTACTAAAAATCTGGATTTCAGAGGTTAGGATGATGCATGTCAAATTGACGTGGAGTGACCCCATCAGCAGCTAACTGCATTAATACACCAGAGCTGAAAGAATGGCTAATTTGACTCTCTTTTCTGATAAATTATACATCTTCTATAATCAATCCAAACTGAAACTAATTTCCAGCAATTGGACTGCTCTGCCAGTAGAAAGTGCCTTAATATAATTATGCATAGACAGGAAGAGATAATGACCTCTGATTCAAGTCTATTATTTTTATGGAACATGAAGATACATCGCAGTATTATGTGAGCTATTGATTAAGATCAGTAAGTTACATTAAACAAGTTGTTCTCCCATAAACCACTGCTGTTTTTTCCTCTTCCATCGAATCTTGCTGTCCTTTCCAATCACGAGGAGTTACCTGGTGAGGGGCAAACATAACTTTGGAGAAACTACTGCTATTACATTGATACCTATCTACATTCAGAGCCAGGTATTTGCATCCCTTCCGCCTGCACAGCCGGTGGCAGAATAGGAAAGCATCCCGTAGATGATTTATCCAAAGACTCTGTCCATGTTTATTCAACAGTAGCTTATTAGAAGATACATTAAATTGTGTCCTCTGATAGTCATCGGCTTCCCTTCAAATCGCGGTGGTGCGGACCCTGAGCCGTGCCCTGACCGCGGCCGAGTGACCCCAGATGTCCAGACGGGAGCGGGGGGCGGGCTCTGCCCGCAGCTGGGGCGCCACGGCCAGGCCCCATGGGGACTCCGCGGCGCGGCTCCCGTTACCCCACGGCAGGGTGAGCCCCGGCGCCGCCCGGATCTCCCCCGAGCCCAGCCGGAGCCCGCAACCCCCGCCCCGACGGCCCTCGGGGGAGGCTGTGGGTGGCAGCACCGCCCGGGGGGCCACGCCGGTACCACCCCCGCAGCATCCCCAGCGCCGCGGA